>BQNB010015995.1:0-72302 GCA_026074375.1 Tanacetum coccineum
TATTTTACATGTTTGAAATGGTTCTTAAAACTGGATATTTTCCCCAACACTTATTTTATGCAAAATACATTTGATTGAAATTAAGATTAGGTTAAAAACAAAGCAAAGCATGATCACATATTATTCAAACATATAAGAACAAATAATAAAACTTAAAAACACATGACACTCCTAAAATGCATAAAACTAAAAGATTGGGTTACCTAACGAGTCTTGTAGCTAGACTCAGAGTCATACTCCTTGGCATCATAAAATATTCCGAGTCGAGGATATCGCTTGGTTTCTCTTTCTTGGATAGTTTCCTAGTTGTGGGATTTGATTGAAAAACTCTATCAAATTTCTCTCCACCGGGATCGTTTAATTCAATCCTAATGTGTCACACACCACCTCCTTCTTTTGGTGGCTTTTTCCAATCTATCTTTTTATCTATCATATCCTTTAATTCTCACATATATCCCTTAAAATTAATCGGTATAGCTCCTAGGAATTCCAACATCTTCCTAAATACTAAAACATCCCTAAAAGGATTAAGTTCAACATTCCTAGCTATTTCCTATTCCTCGGGTATATGTTTATCCTTAAAATCTTTCTCCAAATAGTAAGGGGTTGGGCACCTATATTAATCGTGCTAGGTTGAGGGTCGTAAGAGTAGTCCAATACGGCACATCCTCGTGGCCTTGGACAACTTTTTTCACTCAAAATACCGACCTAGTGATTCCTTTTCCTACCACTATCTTTGACTTCTTACAATCTATTATGGCACTAGCGGTTGCTAAAAATCCTCTTCCAACAAGTAATGGGCAAGTAGGGTCTTTTTTCATGTCTATAACGTAAAATTTTTCCAAGAGTTTTAACTTTCGTACATAGACCTCTACGTCCATTACAATTCCTACGGGGTACAACTTAGTTCCATCTGATAACCCTAGGACATTTTTGGTCTCTTCTAATAATTCAACTTTTATCTTTTTAAAGAGATATAATGAGATTAAATTCATGCATGACCCTAAATCGGCTAAGTTATCAAAATGCTCAGAGTCCCTTAGTCTACTAGGTAAGATGAATAATCCGGGGTCCTTCATTTTCTTTGGCATTTCGCTTTAAATAAATGCAAACCCATTTTTGCCTAACTCTAGACTCCCGACATATTTATCCAAAATGGCGCTGTACATAGGAGCATGAGCTAGAATTTCAAGAACCGGTAGATTAAGATGCAAAACCTTAAATTCATCTTCTAGAGCTTTTTCGGGTTCTTTTGATGTCGGTGTTTCAATGTTATCGACCGTTAAAGTTTTAATTTGTGGTTGGTCTTTTGGTAAAGTATTTGTCGATTTGAAACACGTTTTGGTAGCATTGACTGCTTTGAAAGGATTGGAAGAGTTTTAAGGATCTTCCATCAAGTAAGAACGAGCAGACAAAACTGAAAAGGTGGGATTAACATTCAATTTTGGGTTCTTAATAGTGTCACTTGGAAGTACACCTATCATACGGTCATTTATTGCATTCAAGAAATTGTCAATTTTATTGGTCATTTCGCTTTGTTGTTGTTTGAAATCTGCTACAAACTTGGATAACCGAGCGTCTTGTGATGCCATAAAGTTAGACACCAATCCTTCAAGATTTTATTGGTTATTAAAATTTTAAGGATCGTTGTTGAAGGTACAGTTTGGGGGCGAATCATTTGGTTGAAAACGATTAGGTGGGTTTACAAAATTGTTTTGAGAATTTTGAGGTTGCCTTCACCTAAGGTTTGAGTGACTTCTCCAAGATGGATTATAGGTGTAACCAAGGGTGTTTTGCTCGAGTTTGAAAGTGAACCACTTTCCTTCTGCTTCGTCGGTACGCGAGGATGCATAATCAACAAAAGCTTGCTCGGGATTTTCCATGTAATATTGAGTGTCGTGGGGACCATCATAAATCTCACATGAAGAAGCGATTTTGTTCGCTTGAACGGATGGTTTAGAAGCAATGTGAGCTTCCATTAAGCGTTGGACTTGATTTTTAAGCTCAACGAGACGACGGTCGGATGTGCTAGAGACATATTAGGGAAAAGAGATTGCCTTGATCGATTTTGCAAGATCTCTTGGGTCATTCCAACTTTTGTTATCATAAAGGGCGAGGTCCTCTATTAGTTCCTATGATTCATCGACGCTTTTGTCACGTAGCTTGCCATCCACCGAATGATCGATGACGCCCCTTGTGGCTTGATTGACATGGTCATAAAAGATTTAGATTTGGAGCCAAAGATCGATGGCATGATGAGGGACTTTTTGAAGTAAGTCATTGAAACGAGTCCATGCTTCAGAAAGATATTCACCTTGATGTTGTTGGAACATCAAGATGTCATTTCTAAGTTTGGTAGTTCTTCCCAGTGGGAAAAATTAAGCAAGGAAACGGGTAGTGAGATCCTCCCAAGTGGAGATGGGTCCCGCAGGTAAACATTCAAGCCAATTGCTAGCTTGATTGCGAAGGAAAAATTAAAATAAACGCAGTCACGTCCTTTCCCTATGTACACCATTAAGGTCAAGTGAGTCCACAAGTTTTAAATTTTTTTTAAGGTGTTGGTTTGGATCTTCGGACCGAAGTCCGTGGAATGCACATCCAATTTGCACCAATCGGATGGTGTCGGATCGCTGAGATAACGCATTGTCTCCTTCGAGGAGCTCAATTATGTTTTGATAGACCTTTTGGTTTGGTCGGGAATAATATGCTAAAGTACCAGGATGATTTTCGTCTCCCATGATGGTTAACGAAAGAAAAGGTTACAAAACAAAGGGAACAGAGAAAAGACAGACTACAAGAAAGCTAACCTAAAAGAAAATAAAAAAAAATCTCACTTGATAGGAATATCGTGAGTAGACTTAAGCTGGATAGAATCTAAAACCTAGACTATTCCCCGACAGCGGCGCCATAAACTTGATGCGGATAATTGTTAATGCAAAAAGTTTTACAATCCTCATAGGCAAAGTACCTAATCATTGCAGTGTAGTATAGGCAAGACTCGGGGGATTGATCGTTCTCTTGGGGAATAGTGAGGTAGGTTCGAATCGTATGTCGCTAAGATCTAAGGACTGAGAGTAGAATATTTTTTTGGGTTTTTATGTTTTTATGAAAGCAAGTTAAAATCTCGGGTTTTGAAGGAGGGGTTTTTAAACTAACTACAACTAATCTAATCCTAATCTAATTATGCAAGAAAAGTAAAATTGATGGGAACTCTTATTGGTAAACAATTGTGCTCACTTAATCATGCACTACTCTCTAGTTGATTCTTCTAATTCGTTGCCCGTCACCCTCGTTAGTGTATTGGTGAGTTTTGCGTCTACGCGATCACCTAAGCAAACAGCTCCAAGTGCGTTGTTCCCACACAATAGTTAAACCACGCCTAATTAATACTTAAATAGATATCTACACAAACGTAAGGGTTTCACTCAGTTCTAATTGCGTTTCACTAGACGTCTATGCTAATGTAATATCTTATAGTTAGTTTTCTAATGCCTAACGCGTACACCACTAACAAGAAGCAACAAATTAGAGTTCACAAACTAAGTTTCATATAATCATAAGCAAACACATATTAAATTTAGCCTTACATGTTAACAAAAAGAAAAGAGAAACAATTAATCATCAAACACATATACATATTTGAATGATTAAAGATTAGATTACTTATCTTCAAACTAACATGAGAGTATGTAAGTACAAGGGGCATAAAAACCCCTAAAAATCGTCTATAGTAGATGTACAATGGACCTCCAAAGTTCCACACACGAATTGTGAAAACATAGGGTTTTCATTTATAGGATTCGGGCTCTGACGACGTCGCTAGGGTATTGTGACGCCGTCTCCCCATCGAATCCCTTTAGCGTTTCTTCAGTCGGCAACTGGTGATGTCGTTGACTCTTCTTGTGACGCCGTCACTTAACGATTGTAACGGCGTCAACCTCTTTTGGTGACACCGTCTCCACACACTAAGGAGTCACGCTTTGTGTTCAAAAATCTACTTTCTAGCCATATTTAGTGAAGGCGTCAGGATAGGAGTCACCAGCTTAAAAAGTTGTATTTTTGTCCTGTTTCTTCCTGAATCAAGCCCAAGTCACGTGATTTTTTTCCAAGTGCTTCCCAAATGCTAATTACACAAAAGAAAGGATTTAGTGCAATAATATAGCATATTTGCATGATTTTTGGGGCTAAATGACCCCGAAAAAGTGTATAAAATAACACCTCATCATTTTTTCTTATGCAAAATGGTAGGATGTACAGGTACGGGATTAACTCGGCCTGGTAACCACTGTTATCGTAGTCAAAGTGACAAGGAGTCTGTGGATGTGTGCTTGTATTTTTTAATGCAAATTTTGTATGTCTCCTGTTGTTTTGGTAAATCGCGGCTGTTGTTGCATGGGTATGATCATGAGTGCTTTGTGTTATGCTTTTCTTGCTATTGCATGTTTCTAAAATTTCTTTATGTGTCATGTGTGTAAATTATGGTCATTGGAGTTGGTTCTATAAATGTTGTTATTTTGTAAGAAATGGAAGGATGATTGAGTGCAAAATTTATTTGCCTTGGCAACCAATATTTTGCAGGTGAGTCATGAACTAAAAGTAACAAGGAATCTGTGAACATGGGTTTTTTACACATTAGTCGAACGTGTGGCGCCGTTTTGGTAAAATCGCAACCGCTTTTTGTCGGTTGTGATGATGAGTGATGTAAGCTATGTTTTGTTTGGCTTTTGTATGTCTTTCAAAATGGTTTACATGACACGTGTTTTTATGCAAATGGCGACCTTATGGCTTCATTTTTTAAAACCACAATTGTATTCACGTTGGTGTGACCATGAGTGCTATACGGTATGTTTCAATTAGCTCCTACATTTCTTTCAAATGTAAGTGCACGTCATATGTATAATCTGTGGTGTATATCTTTTAAGGAATTTATAGATTTGTATATGTATTTTTTTTACGAATGTCAGCAGCGTGGTGTAGTTTTTGTAGCACTACAATCGTTTTTGCCTGGCCATGATCACGGGTGCCATTTTGGTATTAAAAATCGCTTGGTGCGTTGTTGTTTGCGACAGTAGGTGCTATAAGATTTGTTTTATTAGGCTTTATCAAAATGGAATTATTTTTGGTCACGATGTGATACGGTTGTCGTGCTATGTTCCAAATTTGTCAGTATGATATGTTTAAAATCTGTTATCGTAAACGCTGATTTCATAAATGTTGTTTTGCCACAAAAAATATAATAGGTGGTATGCCCCGTATTTTGTTCATCACTGATGATGTTTTGGGTTTGTTTTTTTGTAGCACGAGATGAACGAATGTCCGAGGCCAATCTATGATTGTACCTGACTCGCCTTAGCGACCAGAAAGCCCACCAAGAAAACCAACGACAATCATTAACTTCTTATTTTTTATTCCCTCAAAGTTGATCTTTTGGAAGCTAAGTTCGTGGGAGGTTTATTGTTTCTATGCTTTTCCTGCCTGTTCATGGTGTAGGTAACAATTTTCTTTTATGTAGCTTTCTAGTTGTGGTTAAAGTTTTTTACTTGCGAATTCGTGGTTTGCGCTTGTGTTTAGTTTAGGACTTGATTGTGTTAAACGCTTTTCTTTGCTTTTTTATTGTAAGCCAAATAAGACACACCTTATGGCACTTGTGAAATCTTTAGTCATGGTGAGAATTTGTAAAATTCATATAAATCGGAAGCCGTTTAGGGATATTACAATTTATACACCTAATGTCGATATTTATTTTTGTTGCTTTATATAAATGTCATCTGAATGATGTGGTTTTGGGCATAGCACGGTTGTTTAGCAATAATATGAGCCGTGTATAATCGTAGGTGCTCTAAGTTGTATTTTATTTGGTTGTGGCAAATTAGAAGTGTCTTTTTACATTTGTTCTTATATCTTTTGAGCTCTAAAACATTTCGATCGTCTTTAGTCCCAAATCTAAATCAGGATACATACTCATATAAGAATTCTTGTTTTCAGCTTGGCATTGATGTTGTTATTGTGAGAATTCTTAGTGTGGTGCACGAAAAAGTTTTCACCTCAGAGATCAGCGATGACACAAGTACATGTCATATTCTTAACAGTTATGCTTTACGTTACGCGCTCATTAGGGATGTGTTCTTATATGTGGCTTAATGTTTTCAGCTTGCCATTGGTGTTGTTATTGTGGGAATTATGTGTACCGAACACCCAAAGGTTTTCATGGCACATATTATGAGCAACATATGTGAATATTTATTCGTTATGATGGTACTTTACATCTAGTATTTGACCCTAGGCATAAATATCCTTTGCCCGATTGTTAACATATTATTCTCTCTTATATTTAGGCTATCGAAGAAATATCACTTGGGCGTGCTAATGTTGGAGTGAGAAGGATGGAAGAAATTGATGTACTTGTTTTGTATTGTAGAACATAAAGGTAAGAGTGAAAGTGTGGTTGTGGCATGAGAAAATCGATCATAAATACATATTTATAAAAATACATGTTTAGAAGTATCATTTATATGCATAAATGATAAATGTTTATATATAGTTAATACATATTCTCCCTGTGATGGTGTTTCATGTTTCCTTTTTTTGGCTACGCAAAATGGTAGGTTGTTTAGGTGTGAGATTCACTCGACTTAGACAGTCCATCTGGTCGAGCCAACCTTTTATTTTCAGAACATAAGAGCAAACTGGATGACCATATTCCTGTTGTGCAATTTCTGGAGCGACTTTTGATAGATGTGTTTTAGAATGTCATGAAGTGTAGGGTTCTTCATCTCATGATTAACTGCCTGATGCTCTACACATGGATAAGTTTCTCGATAACAACATCAAGTCCGAATAGGTGTTTGATGGCTTTTGCGTTTTTGTTATAATAAAATCGAAGGTATTATCTTTTGTATGGAAATAAGGAATAAATATAAAAACATTATTTCTAGAAATTTATAATTTCTCAACGACGTTGTAGGTGCTTGGTATAATATTAAAGGAGTGGTGAGTGTTTAGAGCTTCATTGTTTCAGTAATCGATGCCGAGGTTTCATTGTCATATGATTTGTTAATGTGTGGTATTTTGGTTTCTTTATTTTGTTCGTATTTTGCTAGTGGTTTTTAGACATGTGTTTGTGTTTGTTTAACTTTTGTTATGAGTGTCGTATGTATGTTTACTCATCCTTTCTTTACTAACTAATAGCAATAGAAAATCAGCAAGAATTGAAAGCAGGAAAAAAACGATAATCAAATAGCAATTGTTTTCTAAAATCAGGAATGGGTTATGACGGAAACGAGTTTGGAAAAACCAAACGGAACTAAGTTTAATATTTCGTGTCCTATCATTGAAAAATATTAACATGTGCATTTAAAACATAATTATACCTAGCATGACAAACTCGATCTCAGATTAGGAAAAACTGACTTCTACGTTGGGTGCATTATGATTGTAAACAGATGTTCCGCGGCAACGCGTGAGTGGAAATCCTCGTTCCACACGTGGGTTATTGCATGGGTGGTGTTCTTTACTATTGGATGGAGGGACCCAACTTTCTTGGAAGCTATTCATTTTGAGGAATTGCTACTAAAGCTTATGGTCTCATGATAGAAGACAAACGAAAAAGGGCTTAATGTTATAACATGTACGAATTCTTACTAAATGATACAATAACAATGTTACAACTAAACACTTACCCAACATGTAAAAACTCTTCAAGCACCTAGTGGTAAAGAGCTAACCCTAAAAAAAACTCTCTCTAGAGAGGCGATTTCCTGCCACCATCAACCATCTCCAATCCGTTCTTAATTCTTCCTATCCATTACGTTCTATCTTTTAATATTCTTTGTGGGATTATTAAACGAACGTTTTAAAAGGGTTTGATTGGATGTGTGTTCGGTGGCCGATTACCATCATATATCTTCTATAATCGCTTCTTATATTAACCTGTTGCGCATGCGTTTAAACCCTAAGCTCTTTCATAGTAGATTTTTCTGTTTTCCTTTGTTTTAATTTTGATATTGATCTTGCTTTTAACAAGGTCTTTATTAGGAGGCGAATCGGTGATGACTTTCAAAATCGATCTATCTCTAGGGTTTAGCGCGGGATACATGGATCTGAAACCCTATTTTAGTGTTTCATATTTTGTGTTGCTAGGTAATCACTTGGTGCGTTCATTGAATATTTGATTTAGTCGTGTTGATTTGTGGTTGGATTCTGAAGCATAACGCCAAATCGAATCCCTAAGTTTTTAGGGTTTGGTTAAATTCTATACGGTGGCGAGTAAAACCCTAAATTTTAAGGTTTTCCTATTCGTTTCATGGTAAGTGAATAATTATTACTCTAAGCGGCTTGATTATTACTATTCGTGGGTTTAGAGAGATGGAAATTCAAGTTTGTTAGGGTATTCTTTTTCAAAAACCCTAGATCGTTGTCCGAGCAGATCTTCATCGTTTATTCGCATACTACTTAGGATTGCTTCTGTTTGTGGTATCTGGAAGTGTTTTTTGGATCTTGTAATTCCAATGGTTTTTCATAGAACATTATACGATCATTCTTAATATGTATTGTTCTTTGGGTTTCGTTACGGAAGGAATTGTTGGTGATTGCTGGAAGTTTTATTTACAATCCGTGACGCATTGGGCTGCATTCTTATCAAGTATACACGCTGCAATGGCTATGTATTGCTGCATTTATACCGGTGCCAGAGATTATGCCTATCCTTGTGACGGCATACATTATTGAAGATCAGCTGCTAAAGCTATTGAAAACTGATGCTGAAAATTGCACGATCATGCATAATTTACTCCCTTGTTAGCCATTGATGGGTAGTTTTTTCAAATGGTTTAGTGGTAGGAAGTTGTGGTTACAACTTTTGGTTGGTGGCTGCGTGCATGAAGAATTGGAAGTTTTATGTCGGATACGAGGCTCAAGAGTTGATTACCGGAGCTGTTTTGGTTTTGTGATCATTATGTTATTCGCATAGATAATAGGTTAGGAAGTATGTTTTACTTTCTTTTGTTAGTCATAAGATTGACATGTCTTTCTTATGTAGGGTGTTTGGTTAGGAGCACTTAGTTGCTTGTAAGTGTCTATTTTTTGACTGAGATAAGGGACTTCACCCTTATTCTTTTGTACTTCAATGGTTTTTTGATATAATACAATTTACCGGAGAAATCCTTTAAAAAAAAAAACTCTTCAAGCAAAATTTATCTCAAAATCTCGTATGTGGACAAGGATCTAAAACTAGTTAGATTGATAAATTCCTTCTATCTTATTAAATTAGAATATTGCAATATATAGATACATAGAATAGTATAGAACCATACAATGTGGGCTTAGACTATATAACACAACTAATGGTCCTTTAGCTACATTCCTAAAGTACACCAACACTCACCCAATTGGCCAATCTTGAATATAACCATCTAGTAACAAATACAAGTATTGTTGGAGAGCAACATTTTCCATTGATGACGTTTGGAATATATCCTTCAAGTGGTGAAAATTTGGCAATCCAAGTCTCGGAAACATAATATACATACTCTAGGCATTTCAGATATTTGGCAAGGTAAATGACATATCAAAGTCTTAAATGCTTTGACGTTGTAGCGCAAACCATCTCTTCGGTTTTCTGATGTCATCGGAATAGCTTTCAATATAAAACGGCCAAGGTGTGATACTCTTGCAGATGATGTAAAGCTCTTATAATCCATTGTAATATCTGTTACCCATTTTCTCTAGGAATCTGGATTCTTGCTTGTGATTATTTAATTATCAATAAAGTTCTGGCGTTCAAAATAATACCAACTTACTGTTACAAACACTCAATGAGAGAGTAAAGTAATTAACTTTAAAACTATATTATTGTATGTTGTTATTATGAACAATTCCAACAAATCAAATTCGTATAAGCTGACACCGTACTACTATAAGAAATGTTATAACATGGAGCATGTTCTAACATTCAGGCAGCACAATAAAATGTTCTAACATTCACGGATAGATGGATATATGAGAAATTCTAGATATATAGGTGAGAGGACATACACAGGTGAATATCAGTAATTTGTGTTTGTGTTATTATCAGTTTGTGTTACAATAGTTCATCCACAAGTATTTCGGAAAATAAGAGAAATTAAGATAGAAGCGAATGTACTCGATCTTTCATTGTATCCAAATCTTTGCCAACACCATCATCATCATCTTGCAAGTTCCTTTAGACCATTATTGAAGAGAGTAGTGAATTCACTTATTTTATCTCTAGGAAGAACAACCCCTATCTCAAGCCCACCATCCAAATCCTTACCTCCGTTCAAAGTAATAACATCTACCCTACCATGGTTATCGCCCGATATCTTCTCAATCTTTTCAGCTTTTCCCCACCCGAAATCGACCCCATAAAAATCAACTTTTGGTGAACCAATTATCCTAAGATTCAACTCACTCCAATCACTTATCCACTTCTCACCACCTTCAAGAAAATCCCTTACAAGCCTGTCGATCTCTTTGTCGAACGACCTTGTTGCACAAACAAGACCATCTTCGCCCAACAATTCACTTTTCAATGCTCCAAATCTCCCAAAAACTATGCAGCATCCAAAGTAACTAAAGGGTATTTCATACTTTAAACGACTAATCCCAGACGCGTTATATCCCATATAGATAGGACCACCCTTTGTATCAAGGGTTTCTTGTACTTTAAGTAAACATATCCATGTGTAACAGACTCCAGTCTCGTAAAGTGATAGATTTAGTGGTGGATCCTCCTTTACCTTTACACATTTTGCGACTATGTGATCTTTGATCGTGTTAATGTCGGATGAACTCAAAAAGAAAGTTGTTTGAACTATGTCATGCTTGGTTTCTTTATGAGAATCTTTGAGAGAAGAATTCAGTGTGCTTTTCCATTGTTCTAATAACCTTGTTTTAAGCGAAGTAGGGTCCAATATTACACTCCTATCAAACCAAGGTATAGACGTGAACTCAAGAAAAGATTCATTTTTCAACAAAGATTTGTAAAACGAAGTCCAACACTTCATGAACGCGTATAGAGTACGTTCATCACAAGCTGCATGCTGCGACGTGACACCAATAGACAACCCCGAATCACCAAATAGCGTAATCTGGATAGCAAAAAGAGGGAGAACACGCGTTTCTAGTGAAATGGATGATGGTGATGGTAGTTTTGGTACAAGTGAAGAAAGACTAGTAACGTTTCGCGGGTGATCACCAGATAGATAACTTATGTCCTTATTTGATTCGGCCACAAAGAATGGGACAGAGTCGCCCTTTGTGTAGACAATATGGGGTTCGGCAGGTGGTGGTGGGACTACAAGGTTTCCAGCTAGAGGGTAAAACTGATGGAGAGCTAGAGATAGTGATTTTTTGAGGTTGGCAATAGCGGATTCATACTGTGCTATCTTATAGAAAAAAAGGGTTTGATTTGGGGAGTAGAATAACCATGGAATATCGAAGTAAGTTAAGGGAATTGTGACTTGAGATATATCAGAATTTGGTTCTGGAAATACATGACATTGGTCAATGATATTTACATGGAAGGCTGCCTCCATTATATTGGCAGGGTGTGGATTTTGTGTAGCTTTTACAAATGGGATTGAAAGTGGTACTGTAGTGGTGTGGATTTATAGTCTCAAATTTGTCATAGCTACATATGTGCATTTTTAGAAATTTTTTGTTTTTTACAAACGGCAAGTGATACTCGTATTAATTAAAGGGTACGGGTCGGGTCATAAGGAAACTAAAAATAAAAAAATAAGAAATAACTATAATCAAATATTTGAGATACATCGACTTGAGGTGAATGATCTCTGTTCGTTTAGATGTATTCCAATTAGTTTTGAAAGTGACTTTTAAATAAAAACGATTCAAAGCAATATTAACAACAAATTTGACCCGTATTAGGCGAGAAATATATAAAATTCGCCTAACATGATGAAATGCTTTTAATTTAATGCTAGAAAATAATACATTAAGGTACACCTAAAAAATTAAGGATACACTTGATTCAAATTGATGCATATCTTTATGTGCAATTAAAGTTATATCTCATATTTTCTTATTAAAGCATCAAAAATTATTCGCTCATCGTGAAATCTTACAAACCCATTAAATATATCACTTCTTTCGACTCGACATAAATGTCCACTTTTGAATGAGACAAAGTTATAAATATTCTCACCAACTATACTCACCATAGAAAAAAATATCATTTCTAGCTACGATTGGTTAGTTGAAACCCAAAATAAAAAATTATTTTAAGACATAAAAAGTAAAAAGACAGACTTTTAATTTGGTTGGGACCAATGAAATAATCAACATGCTCTGCAAATCACCTCTTTTTAATTTCGTAATCTAGTGGATGAAAATATTAGACAATAATATGGTAGAAAAAGGTATTATGTTGGATATACGTGGTTGGTAATTTTCCTATGCGGATGAATAAATTATGTCCTCTTGAAATGCTATCTACATGCAAAACATTCAGGTCCTTTTGAATGCTATCTTCCTAAAGTATCCGCAATGGAAAAAGTCAAAACTTTTCCCTGTTCTAAAAAGCTATTTGATGAAGGTTTTTGCATTGCATTCTAAGATTTTTACAAAGACTTGGTAAGCACCAAGTCTTTTGTAAAAGCTTTAATTATCAAGTATGATTTTTATTAAATGCATTCAATGCATCAGGTCTTTAAGACTTGATGCATTGGAGATGCTCTAAGCATCAGAGCAATGTAGTCATATTTGTATATCAAGTACAATAACATTAATTCATTTTTTTTCTATCTACCACTAATCTTACATTTAGGTGTTGTACCGTGTGCATCATCAGATATAATTTAGTGCTAAATGAAAAAAAAATTAATGTACAAATCAGCTCCCTTAATTAAAATCTCGTTTCAACATCAAATGATAACATAAGAAGGCTCTAATTACACAAACGTTACAACATGATTAAAGCATTTCCATACTGAAACATAACTCTTAAAAGTTTTATGTGCGTTTGAAGTCTTCATTAGTACTTTATCCTTTCAAAATAAATGTCATGTGTTAATTTTTTTTATATATATAATATTTGATGAAAATTTTATCAATGTAAATACATTTAAAACTCAATCAATTCATATATTTTTTCATCAAGTATTATATAACACAAACAAAAAAGTGTTGTATGTTGACATTTATACCCTTGTAGTGGTGCACATAAGTAGAAGTGATCTAGGGGTATAAATGTTAACACACAATCTTTTTGAGTATGCTAATCAATTAAAGGAGTGTGCAAAACATTGTTTTATTTTATTTTTCTGAAACGATCGAAAAGAATAAAAAATTAAAGAAACAAAATAAAGGCACGAGGTTTAACATTTAATAAATTAACAATGAGATATTCGATTAAATGAGACATTCGATTGGTCGAGCAGTCTACATTATTCACATATTATAAATAACTCAATTATTGCCATCGTCACGAAGCATATAATATCGATTATTCACCCACAACAACATTTAGACCACATGATTTTTTATGCTGCACGCACATCAACCCCGCACATCCACACGACCATACCTATCGCCGATGCACAATTTTTTATTATTGTTCTTTTTGTTTGTTTTTTTTTCATCTTCGTTAATTTGAGAGCTAAAAATACAAATTTACTCGAATAGAAAAGATCGTCTAACCATGATCAATGTTCTAAAAGACTTGCAAAACAAAACACAAATTTAAACTACACCATCAAAATGTGTAAGACAATAGATATTTAATTGGGTCCAAAAAGGGCATGCAAAAAAAAAACAGAAACACCGATGAAAATGTGTATAAGCTATAGATATTTAATTTAGTTAATGTGTTAAAGCCACAAATTATATATATCATATCCATGACTTTTTAAGGTGCTAGTGATCACTTTAATGTTGATCGCGTTCGTTGCACCGATATTCTTATAATAAGTGAAACTTAGACAAATAAGAATTTAAATTGTAAATCTTCTCAAACAAAACTCTGATATAGGAACTTTACTTTGCCTCCGGTTTTGATGTTCCAAGCTCTGTACAAAGCAGAACATCATTTGAATGCATATTGGTTTACCCTATATTTACCAAATAAAACCTTACTAGTTTCTCCATCATCATTAATTAGGGTGTGTTTGGTAACAAGCAAAATGGAGCATTTTGGAGCGGTAAGCGACAAGCGGTAAACGGTTTGGTTGAAAAGCTTGTTTGACAACAAAGCAACAAGCGTTTTAATAATGTCTAACCGCTCCATTCTCAAATGCTTTTTGAAGAAGCATTTCAGAAGTGCTAGGAGCAGTTTGTTGTAAAATTACATTTATAACCTCAAATATAAAAATTATAAATTTTTTTAATTGGGTTATATGTCTTTTTTCGTAATTTTACACTTTCTACTTACAGCTTATAGCTACGTTACCAAACATCTTTTTTAAACAAACAACTACTGCTTACTGCTTCTGCTAACTGCTCCTGCTTACTGCTCCTGCTTACTACTTACTGCTACGTGTCGCCAAACATACCCTTAGGGGGTGTTTGATATTGCTTATTCAATATAGATTATGCGTTTTGAAATCGCATAATCAGATAATCAGTTGTTACTAACGTGGTTTTAAAATATAGTGTTTAGATTTAATTTTGTTATTTGGTATTGCAATAATCAGATAATCAGTTTTTTAAGTGTCTGATAAACTAGATTATTTAATATCTTAGTATGTAAAATGACTAAAATAGACATCTTATATTATTATAATAAAATTAACCTGTGTTTTGTCACTTATATATATTTTTGTTTAACACATAAAGTTTGTCACCGTTTTTTGATGATCTCAATCTCTGTACAAAGCAGAACATACATTTGAATGCTACTGAGGTTACCCTATATTTACCAAATGAAAAACTCTACTTAGTCATTTCCTCCAATACCTCTCTTCAGTTTGTGAAGTGCCGCCATGCTGCCAGACCTCATCGCCACCGCAGAGATAAACATTGCTCAATTCAACACAACACAGCAAAAACCACCCATTCACTCATGACATTTCTTTCTCCTCGCCTCCTCTTCATTTGGGTCCCACCTAATCCACAATTTTATTTAATTTTTTTATTTTTCACTTACAAATTTAAAAATTCATTTCCATAAAATAAAAATATACAAGATATACGAAAAATAAAAAATTACAATACGAAAAATAAAAAAAAATACGAAAAAGAAAACGAGAAAATAAAAATACAATACGAAAATAATACTACAACTGATATTTCGCCATTAATTGTGCTTGTATTGTTTTTGATAATTGTCTTCATTGGTTCAAAAACGGCAAAAGAGTCGGCATCAATACGGATAAACTGCAACATCGTTTAGCTCCGTTGCCGCGACAGTTTCTTTAACTTTCTTTGCCGTCCGTACGCCGATTTACCCGGCTTGGATCATTTGGTCTAGCGCTAACTTCCTCTTTAACAACAGACGTCCTTCATAGACCCCAGAAAACCACTACCCGCAGCAGCTCTCAAGATTGTTTTCAGATTTTGTCTTCTTGGCGGGCTCCTCGTTTTACACCCGGTGGTCGAGGTCGCGCATTTCTGGACCGAATCATCTCCGTGAGAACCACCGATCCCAAAGTGAGATTCCAGCTCAGTCCCATTTTGGTTGTTTTTTGTAGCACCCTCCACCCGGATGTTCGTAAGCAATTCCCCCCCCCCCCCCCCCCTTAGATTACAAGCCCGAATATTCGGCCTTCGCAGCCTGTCCAAAACACACCGTCATTTTCACCGCTTTTACGAGTTACACCTTGTCAACTAAGCTGTGAAACTTTCTGACAATCGCTGGTGCATATCCGATTCCATTTTTCCCCTTATCATATTCTTCGGAAAACAGAAACGCCATTGGTACTTTAGTTGAAATATCGTCATGAATACTGCCCGCCAAAAGATATACTTCGTTTTCGTCATTCCCCGATATTCATGTTCTCCGCTAAACTCCGACCCAAACCTACGCACATATAACTTCTCCTCAGGTCACGTGTCCAAACCACGAAATGTTTTAGTCGGAGAGCTGTCGGTCGTCATCTCACGAACATACTTCTTACGTCTTCCGATGTTGTTCGTCGTCTCTAGACCAAATCAAAAAAAAACCGCGATAATGGATGATTTGTCTTTTGCCATTCGCTTTTCCTCTCTTTTCGACGGTTTCTTTTTGCTGGCTGATGATGGTTTGGTACCATTGAATTCGTGTTTCTGATGACATTTTTGGAGTTTGGAAAATTTGAAATTGTGTGTTGAGTTCTGCGCTTGTTGAAACGCTTGTTGTTGTTGACAAGTAGATTGGTCGTGTGTCATTGGGAAAGTAATTGTGAAGCATAAGGGAATTGGCCATATGGGAATTGGGAGGTCAGCTTCCGAAAGAGTTGTTGTGTAAGATGGCGTCGACGGGTTCGAAATATGAAGAACGATTGATCGAGTTAAGTTGTTGAGCCAAGGATCTGGCGTAGAGTTGAGATTAGGAAACCCGTCATTCTGGGATTCGAGACATTTTTTTATTGTAGTTAGAAAGAATGCGTAGATTGAAGTATTTGTGTTGTTTAATAAATGATAAAATTGTGTATAATATAAGACTTTTTAAAAATAAATCTTAATAAAAAAATATTTGTTTTTTTCTATCCTTTGACCTAACGGATACTTTCCGAGGGGGCCCCACTTTTCCAACGTTTACTTGATTCGTTTTTGTGGCGAAGAACATGGCGAATAGAGAGGAGCCGGTGTGGCGGACGATGGCCGGCGAGCTGCCACTCCAAGCTCTGTACAAAGCAGAACATCATTTGAATGCATATTGGTTTACCCTATATTTACCAAATAAAACCTTACATGCAAATCCTCTCGTTCTACAAATAGTTTATAATGTAAACCTGCATCCAACCTATCTATTATTTTAGCATTCGCATCGTTTGTTGGCAAAATAATTATTCCATTCCAGCTTGTATCCGCGTCCAGAGGGGATCAAGAGCATTAAGTCATCAGGTGCACAAAATGTTTAATACAAGTATAAAAGAAAAAAAAGGACTAAAATGTACGATTTCTTTTAAAAAAAGAACTAAAATGTACGATTTCATTAAAACTAAAATTTTAACATATTTGACTAATTAAATAAAGAAGTATTTATGTAACACATAATTTTGGGACCGGGTTCATTTTGAAGAAATCAAGATTTTTAGCAAATATATATACTACGCGACAAAATTCCATCGGGTTCCCGTGCACCCCCGGGAACCCCCTAGCTCCGCCCCTGTCCGCGTTATAATCTAGTGTTTTGACTCCTCCCAACTCATTCTCTATACAACTTCGAAAATATGTTATTTATGTGTTGAAACGAATTGAACATGAGGGTTCATTTATATATGGATTTGAGCATGCAAATATGCAATGTCTATAACGAGTTGGAAAATGACCCGCACGTTACGGCTGGAGCTAACATGTTTTGAGGCAAGATTTTGTTGGCTGTAAAATATTGAACTCGGTTCAGTGGTCTTGTATCAGTTTCATAGAGTATATCACTGAATTATAATCTATACTAGCTTCAAGGCCCGCCCGTTGGGCGGCGAGCTTTAAGATTTTGTTCAAAGAAACATGGCAATTTTGATAGTTGTTCGATATTGTTTTTGATTGTTCCAACTATGCATATCATTTAGATAACTTGGTCTAATTTTTGTTTCATGTTATCATTTACAACACATAGTTGTTTCCCATGCACCAATTCAAGTTCTTTCATTAGACACAAAGTGCTTTGGGGGCTGCTAAAATATTGGTTTTGAATGTGGTTATGTATTAGCAAATTCTCCAACTTATTATTGCTCATTAAAACTACTTATGCTTTTTTGAAATAATCAGGGGTGTTTGGGATTGCTTATTTTCAGTCTTTATCTCGAAGAAAGATAAGCAAATCCGAAGTTTAATCTAAACAATACAAATTATTTATTAACTAAGAAATAAGACGCGCACTTATATGCTTACACAACCTCTCTTATAAATGATGCTTACACCCTCTCTCTTGCTGCAATGGATCATTTAAACTAATTTTTTTTACCTAAACATAACATGTTATAGTAAGTTCACACTATCCCTGACTATTAATAAGATTTTTTTTCAGGATTAAGGTTAAGGTATTTTTTTTCACATGTCTCGCCCAAATAAAATAAAGTCAAAATCAAGCACCAATTGTCAACTCGATATATTATAAATAAAGATGAATAATATTACATGCGGTAACAGTTTTTAATGTTACTATAATGTGCAGGGAAGTTCTGCAACGGATCCAAAATATTGACTTTAATCGCCATTTTTAAAGAAGCTTTGCAAAACAGAGGATTCTTACTTGGCTACATTGGGATAAAGAAACTTCACAGGCGATCTTATTAAACAATATATGAATTTCACATAGGTTTGCGTGAAAATCTTTAATTTCTTCTGGCTTTGCATTAGAGTAACCTGCATTATATTTTGACAGCATGTCACAGTATGCATAATAAATATGTTCACATCAAAAGACTGTTATTAAATACATAACAACGATATTGCAGTTCAAAGCTTTCATATGGATGCTTATTCATTCTTTGTGGTCGGGCACTTTATCATTAGTCGTCATGTTTTTGCATCTTCTGTTTCTAACTTTTGGAAATGTTGGTAACAATAACATTTGCTGATCTTTATAAGGTCTCTATTAGAATAACAAAAAAACCCACATAACATATCTCTATTGCGCTAAAACGATAATAAGAGCATACCTTTTTAGAAGTACCTTTGTTAGTTTCCGGTAAGGATATGTAGCAGTAGGACTATCTTGTTGCAGTTACTCTTTATCTCAATCTTGGTTTATTTTCAAACAGACATATATAATGAAAAAGACAATGTTTGGAATAAGGGTGTGTTTAGGTAAACTTATAAAGAACAATCTTCTCCAAAAACAACATCTTAGAGGCTTTTAGTCATCGTATTTCAATACCAAATGAGTTCTAACCTGCTGTGAAAATAAAATTTCAATACCAAATGAGTTCTCTATTAAATGTTTGTTGTGCAAAAAAAATCAAACCTTGCGCATTGGAAATACATTTGGGCGTATTTTGACCCATTCCACCAATTTCTTTTTTAATGCATTATATATAGATACCACATAGTTAAGCTCTTGTGGACCATCATCCATATAGTTACCCGATTTCATTGATAGAAGTTCTTCCTGAACTTGTTTCAAATATTCAAAGTCCATCCTCCCTTTGTTGAGCCTATTATGGCAACATTTCTTGTCAGCACCTACATCAGTCTTCAAGAAAAACAAACTCAAAATCAATTCACATTACAATTAAACCTTGTGTTAATTGATTTATCAAACTTGGCTATTTTCTCTCTTGTAAATTCTTGTTGGCATTTGATTAAATTAAAGAAAAGTGTTAAACTTCTGTTTTAAGCAATAGCATAAATGAACAGAGAATCCTCAACTAAAACTAAGATAGCAGACACAGTATCTGGAATTTATTATTAAGCATGATACTCCAAATCATCTTTGAGTTTTTCTTCTCACAAGACATTAATCAATTCTACCAAATCTAGTAGTAATATCCAGTCAACCATTTTTTAGTATTGTACTATTCTCCATGGGATTTTTATACCAAATGCTCAATTTTGTCAACTCCTTTCTGAGTTTTCAAAACACGGTTAGCTATATGCAAAGTTAAGGCTAAATACGAAGTTATAATTGCAGTTTTGTAGCAAAACCAAACACCCCTTAAAACTTTAGTTTTGCAGCTATAAAAACTACAACACTCGTACCTTAACACCGCTTTAATATACATATTGCAACATGCACAAACACCCACTAAAACTTAGTTTAGCAGCAGATCCAAACACCACTACCAAACAACAACATCCATACCCAAACACATCCATAAAACTGCAGTTTGCAGCAGACCGAACACCCCTTAAAACTTGGAAAAAACAATAGTGACACATATTAAAATGGCAATTTTGCAGCAAGCCCAAATACCCCTTAAAATGTCAACAAATCACATTCGTTTTATTACAATAAGGGCAAATATGGAAGCATAGATACCTATGTGAATGTTCTTGTAGTTTTCAATCCTAACTAAGATAGACAAAAGACAAGATCGTTTAATCAGATTACCTGTTGACAAGGCATATTTGGCACTGATTTTTCTGTCGGTGAACATAATTTATTTGGCTATTGATTTTCCAATCAACCTAGAAAGCCGTTTTGTCCCTCCAGCTCCGTAAATAGCAAGGGATCAATAGTTAGTAGACAGCTAAGTGAGAATCTGCCCATGATAAGTCACATAAATCCATTAGTTGTTATTAGTATTACATTGT
Source organism: Tanacetum coccineum (assembly GCA_026074375.1). Lineage (NCBI taxonomy): Eukaryota > Viridiplantae > Streptophyta > Magnoliopsida > Asterales > Asteraceae > Tanacetum > Tanacetum coccineum. Next base: position 20,374 of record BQNB010015995.1, read on the forward strand.
TCTTTAGTTTTTGCACCAAGCGAAAGGTATACCCTGATATTATAGCAAGGACGGTTTCTGACAACTTGGCATCTTCTCCTAAAAGACAACAATATAGGCATATGGACCTCTCCTCAAGTTGTGGTTTCCATAAAACTTACAGTGAACCATCATTCTTAATCTTCTACGCTTCCTCAACATCAATGAATTCTTGTATAAGTTAAAATGCTTATTTAAAGCGATAATAAGTTATAACTAACAACTTAATTTAATATTCTTATAACTAATAGCTTAAATTAATGCTTGTCACTCACTGTTTGCATTAGAATGTTTATATCTCATTGTTTAGTTTAAAATACTTCAAACTAATTGTTTAACTTATCGCATATCTTAAAGTGCTTAGTCCATTTTATATATGTAAACTAATGCTAACAACCTTCTAAATCATTTTATTTTTAGATATCTAATTAGTGTTGTAAGAACATAATTTTTGAATATATTATCCTAAACACGCATTTAACTGTTGTATCAGATGTAACAACCAAATAAGCCCATTAATAAACAATACTGACCACCTGTTAATAAATAAACTTTCTAACATAAATATTCCAAATATCCCATTATGTGTATTTATCATGGTTATATTTTGGTGATATTAATATATATGAAACAACATTGGCTAATCTAAACACTAATAGAATGTCGTTATCTAGTTATTTAAAATAACCATGCTTGATGATCAACTATTACTACGACCATCTAGCACGTTAAGAATATCTCCTATAAAATAATTATTCATTGCTTTACTTATAACATTTGAGATATTTTAATAGCTTAAACATGTTTACGATTATAAGCCAAATACCATGCTACATTATTGGTGATATCAAGATAATAAATTAGGTTACTATTCATATTGTTTGCAATTATTGTAAGTTAAAATTAAAAAAGTTACCTGCAAGGGGAGACGAACAACTAAGACCTGTCTGCTAAGAGTAACAACCACAAAAACTGAGCATTCAATGTTTATATGCAAAGAAGGCTTAGACGACTTGAGGAGCACCTTAGCGGCTGCATTTACATCTATCCCACACTATCATGTGAATAAAATTAATTTTACTAATGAAGGCATGTGCATTGTTTAAATCAGATAGAGATTAAGCATTTAACAGAAATAGAAATTTTATATTATGCTATAAATTACCTTCAAGAGGGTATCGAACACATTTGTAAATCCTCTACAGGTAAATGCAGTGACAAGAGCACGTACATAATATGCGTCCGGATTAGATCATAAGCCATAAGAAACTTAATTTATTTTCCTCCTCGTCCATGACAACTGGCTTCTAGTAAAGCTTCCTCGCAAATGGTATGAGAAGCTCCAGCTTTAAGTAACATCTCAAAAATCTCAGGATGATCCTCCCACACTGCCGTTGTAATCGAAAATCCTCTAGAAAGTTTATGAGTCACATTGATAAGTGTTAAATACACATATCCATTTATGCTTAAAATAGCCCAAATAAACCCATAACAGACCAAAAATGGCAAAAATATGCTTGTATTTGTGTTTTGTGTGTACAGGTACGGATATATCAAGAAATCATAAGAAAACTATCAAAAACAAGCAAGCATGGACACGAGAACGGAAGAGTGTACAAAATCCAGAAGCAAAGCCATGAAAAAGTCAACCCTCAGTCAATCAGTCAAAGGAAAAGTCAAATCTTGGTCAACAAAAGTCAACAAGACCCAAAATATTCCATTTAAGGCCCTTAACTTTCAAAAAAGTCCATAAATGGTCCCTAAGCCTAAATGGGCCTCACCCGGATCCATAAGCCCAAAACCCTAGCCCATTTACCCCTTTCTATAAACCACAAGGACTGAAATTGCAATTTACAAAAATCTTTTACACTAACACCTTTTATAAACCTCCACAAGGACCATTTGTGCCACTTTTCCAAAGTTTAAAACGATTCTACCTAAAATCAGTTAAAACAAGCGGGAAAACCCAAACACGATTCACCCATCGTTCCTAGTTTTTACCATAAGTAAATCAAAGGGCTTTTTGAAATTAAAGGGTACGGATGTCTATTCAAGTGTAGTACAATAAAATGGTAAGGTTAATTCAGTCTTATTAAAGATCTCATTGGCTGATTGGCTTAAGCAAGGATCGTGATCAAGAGAGAAAGCACAAGTGAAGCTCAAATTTTACACTAAATGCTCTCACACAACTAGCACAAGCTGTCACATCAAAGAATGACAGCTTGGCAATCCGTGTGAGTGTGCATTTGATCCAACGGCTCAAACTTAATATCCAATGATTGAAGGAATGAAAGGTGTAGATCAAAAGGAGCGTGGGCATCAAGCAAGGGGCTAGAAGGATCCATGACTGGCTATAAAAGGCCACACCATCACACACACATTTATCTTTTTCTTTTTCTAGTTCTAGCCTAGTGTAGTTTTAAAAAGCTTAAATGTAATTTTGATTCAATTGTAATTTCTTTTAAGTAATGTAATTCAGCTCTTTTTAATGAAATTTAGTTTTAATTTTGTCATAAACTTTCATAGCTTTCAACTAATAAGCTCTCTTAATAAGCCTATCTGTCTCAATAAGCTAATAAGCTCATATTAAGCTCTTTCAGTCTATAAGCTGAAATGGAGCTTATTTAATTCAGAATTAATCATATCTAAACCTTTAATCATCTTAACATACACTTGTGGATTATTGAGCTTTTTGGAAGTTTGACCAATTATGGAAGGGTCAAAGAAGGACTTAACTCCTAGCTTATTTATAAGCTAGGAGAGCTTGTAGCAGCTTAATTGTGTGTAAGCTTCTGTTTAGCTGAAGCTAAGGGTTAGTTTTCAGTACTTTTGTTCTTTAATTCATAGTTTAGATTTGTTTAAAATTTGCTTAATAGTTTATATGCTTCTATGCTTATTTTGATTATCTGCTTTTCTTAGTGCTTAATTCTTTGTTTGATTGTGCTTATTAGTCTCATTAGTCATAAACTTGCATCTGTTTTCTTAGCTTTTTAGTTATAGTAATTAGTTTTCTTAAATTCAGTCATAAAAACATAAAAACACCAAAAATAGTAGTATAACTTGAGGATTTTAAGTTTTAGCTAGATTCAGTTATTAATTCATGTTAATTATGCTTATTGTTAACTATTAAATATCTGGTAGTGATAAATTGTCCAATAGATTTCATTTCCTAAGCTTTTTCAAAAACTGTCAATAGGTAAAGGAGTGTTTGGCATAACTCACTTTGACCTCAAAAAGTCAAAGTGAGTCTTGGTTTTGACTTAAGATAGTTGTTAATTCATTAGAGATTAGTTAAAAATGAGTTTTCAAAAGTTAGATGTGAGATTTGATCAAATTAGGAGTTAAAATTTGTGTTTTAGCACCAGGGTACTTAGTAGTTTGGATTTTATAGCTTAATATTGATCTTAGCTCTTTGAGCTTTTGTTAGTGTTTGCATTGTGTTTGTAAACACTCACTAAGAGTGTCTTAGTGCAGACTTTCCCTTAAGGTAACCTGCACTATTGATCTTTGCTTGTGTCAAGCGCATCAGCAGGAACCAAGCTGTTCCTGCTGTCACTTTTAGCTTAATTTTTAGCTAGGTAATCATAGGCTTTAGCTCTTAAGGTTAGAATAGGATATAGAGTAGGTATAGCTTAATTCAGTTTAAAACTTATCTTTTATTTCCTAGCTTATTTCCCTTAATACATTTAAGCTTAAAAGTTTCATAAAAAGCCAAAAGACCAAAAACAGTACCATCTAGATCCTAGTCTTTAAATTCAAAATTCTAGCTTATAAGGTTAGAATTTATAGTTTAGATAAGTAGCTTATAAGGTGTTTGTTTTGTTTTCAAAAGATTAGAGTCTAAGATTGCCTTATTAAGCTTTTTAGCTTAATGAGATTTTGAGCACTTTGGCTTATTTCCTGAGTATGCTACTTTCCTCATCATTTTCAGTTGTTCTCTAGTGATTTAAGTTCAAATTTCTTTTCATAAATAGATTAAGCACATCACTAGTTATTCAGAACTTCTTTTGTTTTGGAAATTGAGCTTAAAATGAGTTTTTTACAAGTTTATAAGTAAAACCAAAGGGAACTCCCCACTTTCTGAAGGCAGCTTATTGATAAGATGTTAAAGAGCTTATTAGTTAGTTTCAGCTTATGTTCCCTTCATTAAAATAGCTTACTTTTGTGTCCTCTATAAGCCCTACTATTCAGTTTTTATAAAAAGCAAAAATAAAAAAAAGTGCAAAAAGGGGTTAACCACCCTCGAACCCACGACCTTCCTCTTATATGCCATACGTGTTAACAAGTGTGCTACATTAGCTCATCCATCAGTGTTTCTTTTCATTAAAAACTTATACACGTTTGGACTTTCTCTTTTATTAATAAGCCGTAGCCATATAAGCTCATTTGAGGCCTTATTTGTTTAGCAATTTGGTTTTTCTTATTTTTCTTGTGTTCCTGCTAGTGTTTAAGATTTATCCTGAATATTTTAGATTTTTCTAGCTTAAATTTTATTTTGTTTTATCAATGAGGTGATTGTGATTACAGATTTGTCGTAATAGGGTTAGCTAGAAATAAATTGAATAAAAAATAGAAAAAGGTTCATAAATATACAAAAAAATAGTTTGTAGTTTTATAAAAAATATCTTTAGGTTTTACATTTCATAAAATCAGTTTTCACCACATGTGTAGATTTTAATTTTCATTTTTAAGCTTTTATTTTTAATTTTAAAAATAGGATTTTAATTTTAAAAATAGTTAAAAATAGTTTTCTGAGTTTTTATGTTATTTTAGACTTTTCTAAGTTTAAAAATCAATTTTCCAAATTTTTAGTACTTAATTTGCTATTTTTTAGGATTTAATTAGATTAAAATAGATTTAAATTCATAATAAATTCAAAAATGATCAAAAAAATGTTTTTCTTTTTCCTAAAATTTTCTTTTGTCCTATATTAGGTTTAGAAATTTAGTTTACATTTTTAGGAGTTAAATTTAGTTTACTTGTTTAATTGTCGCGTTTTATTTGTTTCCCGTAATTTGTTAAGTGCTTTAATTGTTTTTTAATTGCTTGATTTTAATTAGTAGTTATAGAAAACCCAATCAATCTTCGAACCCATTCAAATCAATATCCAATATCAAGCGAGGTTTCAATTTCTCAAATCGTTGGGAAAACAACCCGGGAAATCATACTTTCCGGTAAACATACGTATATTATATATTATATATATATTATATATATATATATATATTTTAAAGAGTGAATTTTACTTAGGGAATTTTCTTAATTGCTCTTGTGATATTATATATTAGTATATTTTATAGCGTATCAAAATTTTTCCACGACTCTGCAAATTCATCTAACAACATAAGCTTATTTTAGTCATCTCGCTCTATGATCTAGTGGAAACCACAATCATAATCAGTGGAGTCTATAAAGAAGCCGTACTATCATAAATAACTATCAAATTTGAACGTATAATAAGCGCATAAAAAGGGTATAATTTGTTCACTTCAAATACACTATGGATGATACCTACGATATGCCGCAGAAAACCTTTAACCGTTATGTATTTGTGCGGGGTGATGATCAATTCAATTGTGTATGGGTTTTTTATTTGTGCGGGGTTATGATCAATTCAATTGTGTTTGGTTATTTAATTAACTGAATTGGGGATTTAAGAATAAGGTTTTTTATTTTGTTTGAATGGATCTGGGGTAAATTTTTTTGCGCGGTTACTTTTTGGGTGGGTTTTGTTTACATTTAATGCTGAAATGGGATAATTGACATCAACCATTGATTATTTTGATTATCCATGTGTCATTGTTTCATAATTTTGAGCCAAGATTAGGTTTTCAAAACCTTATCTTATATAGGTTACAGATTTGAGCATGCAAATATGAAATGTCTATAACGTGTTAGAAAATGACCCGCGCGTTGCGGCGAGAGCTAAAATATTAAACTCGTTTCAGTGGTCTTGTATCAGTTTCATAGAGTATATCACTGAATTATAATCTATACTATCTATACTACATTATAAAGCTTTTGGGACACTTCCATATTTAGAAAGTCTGAAAATTTAGACTTTTCCTTTCTTTTTATGGAGATATCCTTTTTTTTAACAAGAAACACATCCATCTCATTTTATGTAAAAACCTCTTGCAACAACTTTTTGTTACGTGCAATCTCATTTAAGGGAAACACATCTTAAAGTGACATGTGTCAAATCTTAATTAAAAAATCACCTTTATTTTTAAATTGATATATCTTTGTATTTTTTTATTTTTTTTATGATTTAGTTTCATCATATTTTCTAAAATTTTGTGCTCTTTAATTCAACATCCATTTTGATATATTTTTATTAATTTTTAGTCTTTTTTATTTTTAATGCTTCAGAAATCGTTGTTTTACGTAGGTAACATGCTAGTTACCCTTTAAAGTTTAAACTCAAAAGTTATAAAGTTGAAAAATCCTAAACAGACGATAGGACGGAAAAGCACGCAACATTTTTGCATTGCAATAAGGATTCTTGGTCAACATACAACTTTATCCTCCATATGGTCAACTTACAACTTTATCTTCCATAACTTGATGTTCATAATTCTGAGTATACATGTCTTTGTCTAACATTATGTAGATTTGAATACCTCGAATCACACTTCGTTGGGCAAGCGGTAACATAGATGCCTTTAAGTCCGCCCATATGACATTTGTGTAAGAACTTTCTATTCAAAGAATTCAAGTTGTGCAACAGTACAACTGATCTATAGTTGAAATGTATACCACAAAAAATTATAAACATGAAGCTCTGAATTTATTTTTGCATCTAAGTGAATGTCCAAAACTCACTTTTAAGTTCAAAGTCAAGTACGCTTCAAGGTCCTAAAGTCAGCACTTGGTTTCACCTGCACACTAAAACTTCTCAGTGTCGACATGTGTTTTCAATCATGTCATGAGATATTCAATCTGTTACAAACAATCCTCTCTTATAATCTGTTACAAACTCTTGTTGTACATATACGTCATTTCTCCTTATTGTATTAAACTCTACTTGTATCTATAATCATGAATTATAGTTTGTGTGCAAAATTTGTGTATTAAAATATTAGTAACAGATAGTGGTTTTATATTCAGGGGAAATCTACATCAACTGTAAGTCAAAGTGTTAGTCTCTTCGACATGTCTGCTGTTAGAGAGAAATCTGCCTAGTCTCCTAGGAGGATGTCTATTCCAAGCAAGCCACCCCTCAGCCCTGCTCTAAATCAGTTGGCTACATTACGCTGATATCAGAGGCTAGAGTAAATAGGGTTTGTATTGTTAAGGCTAAAACTGACATAGTAGGCTCATAATTGGTTTTTGACATGTGAATAATCACATAATGAGACGTGGAATGTGCCATTTAACAAACACTCTCACACTGTCGATATATAGGACGTTGGGAGCATTAGTTTTGAAATTAAATTGAGTTTCTTTTAGCTTAAAAAATCCAATGCAAGTCTTTTTTGTAAGATGGATAAACTAATAAAGTGAATAGTTTAGGCTTTGTAGCATTAACAGTCCCTAAAAAACTTTATTCTATTACCCGATGACTGACTCCATGCTCTGGCATGAGCTCGGTCGCAGCAGCCACAAATTCTTTGCCAAATTTCTTGGCAAAATCCATTTGAACTTGATATAGCTCAGGAAGGTCCGCGCATGTTGGTGCAACAGAAAAAAGACTCGAAAACGTGTGGGTCTTAGGCCTTTATACCCATGATCTATTCAAATATATTCAAGAAATTATCGATAGTGGTCAATAGAATTAAAGGAGTAGTAGCTGATGTGGGATGAGGGTGTTTGTGTGATTGTGGGTGTAAGGTCTAATCAAAAGATGATGAGATTTTACCTTATAATACTGTGCAGACATAACGAGCCTTCCAATATTATGAACACATGCTTACCATCTTTTTCTTTTATATATTCACGGCTTCGCTTTGACATTTGTGAGTTAGCTTCAACGATAAGTGTACACTGACCAACTTCAGGGACACTTCTGTCTTTCAATTTTACGTACTTTCACCCATGCATACAAAAAAAACATTCACGTCAAACGAAAAAAAAACACATAAATATAACTAAGAAGAAAAAAGATTGAATTACACCCTATTTGTGTTCACTGGGACTGTTGTTCCACTTGTTCTGGAATATGCAGTCATTTAATAGTCCCATGACCCATATACATATTAAAAAGCAGGGCAGTATGCTTCTAAAACCCATCCGTGTGAATTATTTCAAGCAACTCTTACGAATATTTAGCAGATTATTTAGTACACAGATCATTGGTTTTGCAGGTTCCCATTAAAAAGGGATAATATCATAATGTAGCACAAAGGCATCACCCCGCAAGTCGTGGAAGAACATTTACTATAAACATAATAATCCATAACAATAATTTAATGATAATAGATCAAGATTGTGAAGTTACCTCCTAGTGTTTCAGGAACCAAAATCATTTTTAATCTGCTGCATTAGGCCTAATGTTGGTAAATTACCGCCTCTTGGTTGCATGGATTTCCATAAAAAATCATGATTCAATACCTGAAAAGTACATATTATGAAATGATGATTCAAATAAATTCATCTAATTGGCTCAAAATAACAAAGCAACCGATAAGAATCGAAACCTAAGCTGCAACATTATGTTCAAATTTTCCACATAGATGCGGTGATGCTCTACCCAGTGCACCTCAAGAGACCCCTTGCTCGTGTATGGCTCTAAGGAATCCTAGAAATAGCAATTAACACATTCAAAAAACTATGATATATTTTTATGCTTTTTGGCACATGGATTTATGAAGTAAACACATGATATTACCCCATTCTTTCCAACCTTTTTGATACTTCTAAACAACGCTTTTTTAGTGTACGTATCAATCGATAAACCTTAAGCCCACAAAAATAAGCTTAAACAGATGCCCCTAAGAAGTTTTATGTTGCCGCTAAAGGAAATATTATATGTCATGATTTATAAGTTGGGACCAAAATAAATTTATTACATGTGGACTGAAAGCAAAGAGATGTTTGTTCCATCTCAATTTGATTGGTCACACTTTCCATTCTTTTTGTTATTTTGTGACAAAATTTTCCATGTTTTTTTTCTTTCTCTATCGTAGGTGCTCACAAAGAAGCTTAGACAGATGCCCCTAAGTGGCTCTCCAAGATTAATTTAAAGAAGATTAAGGCCCACTCTTGGTAACGACCAGACTTGTATAACCATACCTTCCGTTGTAAGTGTATCGTTGATGGCGTATCATTCGCTATATAAGCTTCGAAAGATCCTGTACATGGCACCACCACCACCGCCGCTTGATTCAACACCGTTTGTTACATCATCATCGCCGGAAAAAAACTATAACATTAATTCATCAAACATATTAAGAAAATTAAAAAAACCCACATGAAATCACAAAGTTTTCCCTTATAATCAAAAGAGAAATTGAATATTATAAAAGAAAAAAATACCTACCTGATAAGTTTTATGATCTTTATTTATGGTAGGAGGTGAGGCGCTGAGGAAGAAGCGATGAAACTTGATGAATCAAGAACTATTGAGAATGAGCTATCATAGAAACAATTATATAGAAGGAAAAGGGCCACTAAAAGGGCGGAGTAGACAGGGCCTGAATAAGCTCAACAGAATACCCTAAGCCTGTAACATGAGGATAATATAGAGGATAATTTGTCCAATTACAATAAAAAGTGATATTTTCTCTAAAAATAAAAGCATGTTTGGCAAAATAGAGCTTGTACCGTCAACTATTCAATAGTTAAACTTATGAGATTCCACTTCAATTGGTGAATTAGAGTATGTTGTTCAAAAGTCTTATTTTGTAAAGATAAGTAAGTGACAAAGTCATAAAAGCTCATGATCTAGTTAATTTATTTGCTAAAGCTTTAAGATACTATTATGATTTATGATAGTCACTGAATCTCTTCCCTAACTCAGGTTCACAAAATCCGTCTGTGCTTGTTTTCCTACCTTTTAAGGTTTAACTTTCCAAAAGTTACACAAAGCTGATTTGGACTCAACTGAACTTTGATTACAACAAATTTATATTTTTCACTTGCTTTAGGTACTTTTAGTTCTCCATATTATGTGCAAGTATAAAACCATTGTTTTGTAGACTATATCGACTTCTAAAAATAGGAAAACAAACTAATGACATTCAAAAGTTGCGATAAAGAAACTAATCAAGTATTCGTAAAAGCTGGCATGGGCTTCCTTCATCCATTGCACAACCATCGATATTTCTCTCAAAGTCTGACCAGAAGCCCAGGCTTCAACCAAACCAGCAAACAGGCTATCCAAGCCGCAACATATTTGCATTTATTATAACACCTTAATAAAAGACGATTAATCAATGATACATAACAGATTAATTAAATGAACATGCCAAGGATTAGTCTCGACCAACAGATGGAAAATATAAATGCTTCCAAATTTGTGTCAGACTATACTTCTTAAACACCTTGTCCTTTTTTTCCTTCGATCATTCTTCAGCCTGTAACATCTTAATATAAAAATCTAACATTTTGAAGTAAAAAAAGTCATTTTAATGTAGATTTTTATAGGATTCCTTTTCCATAAGAGACTGAAATAGGACTGTTAAACTATATCTTTCACATCATCTCACATGAAAATAAAAGAAAATTCTAGAGAGAGAAAGAGGGTTTAGAGAGTGAAAGTGGAAGAAAGAAAGAATGGTTGATTACTTAGATGAGAAAATGAGAACCAACACCCTCCTAACATGCTAGGAGGGTAGTATTTATAGTACAAGGAGTATGGACTCCCTATTTGAGATGTGTAGGCTTCTTGGGCTAAACAAATAGGATTTAGCCCGACACCTAGGCCCAATTAGCTTAGATTAATTCTCGTAAACTATGTTTTCCTATACAAGGCTCAAGAATATATAATGACCATCACTTTACTTAAAAACACGTTAACAATCTCCCCTCTAAGGGGTGGTCATTGTAATTGTGGCTTCACTTCTTATGACGTCTTGAATCTTGGAGCCTTGTGTTCTTAGAAATTCTTTTGAAGTTCCTTTTGCATGCTTGTGATCTTGGATCTTTCTCTTTGACTTGATATCTTTTAACTTTATCTTGATATCTTGGTCTTTAGCCTTGATTCATATTGACTTCTAAGATCTTTAAATATTTATGTTGAAATCTTATGCCATCTTGCGATCTTGTGTCTCTACCTACATGCTTATTATCTTGAAAGATTGCTAACAATCTCCCTCAACATTGATATTTTAGTTGATCTTTTCATTGATCTGCTTGCAATATTATCATTGATGTTCTTTGAGGAAGTTCTTGTATATCAAAGTTCGCAGAAGACTTTGACACATGTACTTGAGCTTTCATCATGTATTTATCTTTGTCAATTGATCATGAGCATGTGGTAGTGAATCTTGATTCGTCATGGACTAGATGCTGCTACCGTCGAGAAAACCTGTATGTATAAGTTAGTGATAAACAACATATATGGACAAAAGTGTCTTTGTCATTTAGTCAAATACAGTTGTAATAACCACGATTCCCCGTTAATCAGTATAAATACTGCCTGTGATCAGGTATAATTCAAAAGAATCTCCTTGATAGGGTTTCACAGCTGTACTAGCCTTTCTCGTTACTGGAGCGTCCAAAGCAGACTACACGGTAAGAGTGAATCAGAAAGTTACTATCTATCTAATTGAGTCATCAATTAATTCACTGGACCAAAATAGATATCCAGTTGACACAAGCTTGATTCATATAGAATCTCGCAAGTCACCTACCGAAGAGCTGTTTGATGTTGACTCTGAAAGGATTTCCATCGGCACTATAAACACTAAAGAGTATCACTCTGACGTTATGGCAAATATTACAAGGATAATGCGTAGGACTCTAGCACAAGTTGTGTTCTTGATGACGAACAACAATTGTATATTAGAATTTGTGTCCTATTGAGATTTTTGATTGATCTCGTTGGCTCTATACTCTATAAGTGTACTTTTGTTATTTGGTGATCGGAGGCTAGAGAGGACTTCCACCTTTTCAATATCAACGATCTTAGAATGAGAAAGCCGATAGAAGTGTGTTGATCTTTGGTTCTTGCAATATAGCATATATAAAATACTAGGCAAATCCAAACTCTTCACCCTTGACCAAGGTAAAAAGTCAAGACCTACCTAGAAATAAAATATAGTTTTTTTCTTTCTCTATCGTAGGTGCTCACAAATTTAAGTGGCCCTCCATAATTAATACAAAGAAGATTAAGGCCCACTCTTAGTAACGACCAGACTTGTATTATCAAACAAATCAGCTTACTTAAAAATAAGTCTAGCTCGAAAGGGCCTTCTAAGTAGATTCGATTTAGATAAAATTAATTATTAGTTAGGGTTATTTAGGGAGATTTGCAAAATAAAATAATCTAACACATAATTTTAAACAGAAAGGTAAACCATACCTTCCGTTGTAAGTGTATTGCTGATGGCGTATCATTCGCTATGTAAGCTTTGGAAGACCCTGTACACGGTACCACCAACACCGCCCCTTGATTCAACACCGTTTGTTACATCATTGTCCCTGAAAAAAATACTGTAACATTAATTCATCAAACATATTAAGAAAATTAAAAAAACCCACATGAAATCACAGTTTGAAATCATAAACTTTTCCCCTAAAATCAAAGGAGAAATTGAATATTATAAAAGAAAAAATACATACCTGATAAGTTTTTGATATTCATTTATGGTTGGAGGTGAGGCGCTGAAGAAGAAGTGGTAGAGGAAGTGGTGGAACTTGTTGAATCAAGAACTATCGAGAATGAGCTATCATAGAAACAGTCATATAGAAGGAAAAGGGCCACTAAAAGGGTAGAGTGGATAGGGCGTGAATAAGCCAAACAAAATACCCTAAGCCTGTAACACGAGGGTTAGTATAGAGGATAATTTGTCCATTTACAATAAAAAGTGATATTTTCTCAAAAAATAAAAGCATGTTTGGCAAAATAGAGCTTTTACCATCAACTATTCAACAGTTAAACTTATGAGATTCCACTTCAATTGCTGAACTAGAGTATGTTGTTCAAAAGTTTTTTTTGTAAAGATAAGTAAGTGACAAAGTCATAAAAGCTCATGATCTAGTTAATTTATTTTGCTAAAGCTTTAAGATACTATTATGATTTGTGATAGTCACTGAATCTCTTCCCTAACTCATGTTCACAGAATTCGTTTGTGTTTGTTTTCCCGCCTTATGAGGTTTAACTTTCCAAAAGCCACACATAGCTGATTTGGACTCAACTGAACTTTGATTACTACGAATTTATATTTTCTACTTGCTTTCGGTAATTTTAGTTCTCCATATTATGTGCAAGTATAAAACCATTGTTTTGTGGACTATATCTACTTCTAAAAATAGGAAAACAAACCAATGACATTCAAAAGTTGCGATAAAGAAACTAATCAAGTATTCGTAAAAGCTGGCATGGGCTTCCTTCATCCATTGCACAATCCATCGATATTTCTCTCAATGTCTGACTAGAAGCCCAGGCTTCAACCATACCAAAAAACAGGCTATCCAAGCAGCAACTTATTTGCGTTTATAATAACAGCTTAATAAAAGATAATTAATCAATGATACATAACAGATTAATTAAATGAACATGCCTAAGATTAGTCTCGACCAAGAGATGGAAAATCTAAATGCTTCCAAAGTTGTGTCAGACTGTACTTCTTAAACACCTTGTCCTTGTTTTCCTTCGACCATTCTTCAGCCTGTAACATCTTGATATAAAAATCTAACATTTTGAAGTAAAAAAGTCATTTTTAAAGTAGATTTTTACGGGATTCCTTTTTTTCATAAGAGACTCAAACGGGACATACATATAGATCAATTCCTGTCTACGAAGTGTCCGAGTGCAAATGATCCATAACACAATGTATAACCTTGAAAATCAATGCATATTCTTTTTCGAACATGTATAAGTTAAAAGTAAAAATGGTTGAAAATGGTAACCTTGAGATAAATACCAATTGCTCTATAAAGATCATCATGATCCAATTTAGCAAATTCTAGAATTCTCGCAGCTAACCACTTTGAGCTTTAAACTATAGGACGCTGAAGACACCTACTTTCTTGCAACTCAAAATCGCCATTATTCGTTGACCTTGATCTTATATGCCTCTCAAACCGCCCGCCGTTCATACTGTCATATATAAAGGAAATAGTCAAAATACATAAACATGATAATACAGTTAGCCACATTAACTAACAAACTGAATTAGTAATCGAATTGACTCAAAGGCGATTTAGAAAGCTGTGTAAATCTTGATCTATCTTAATGTCTATGGATTGAAATAGGTCTGGATTGAGAAGGGTAACTGCTTAAGGCGTTCTAGTAATCAGTTTTCCACAAAAGTTGATGCACTCCGGTTATGAGATATGTGATTGAGTGAAAATTTATGTATGATGCCAATTGTATTTACATAACCGCCGATCTGCTACTTAGCAGAATGGGTTTAGGATTTACGAATATGTATGCTTGATGTAATTCTATGAATACAATTTCTAGTTTTATTTCTGTAGCCGATTGTTTTAGTCATAAAAAGTGATTGATATGGTTTTTTTGAATGCTAAAGACCGTAGAATCGAGGTTTCTATTTGTGTGGGCAAGCTATTATTTGATGTGAATATTATGGCTTACCTTATTGAATTGGTAGCATTGGAATTGCAATATTATAATATGAGAGTTTATGGACCAAGATGACTGGTGAAGTAAAATTGTATATAAAGCCTTTGATAGAAATGAAATAAGCATAAGTGGTAAAAACTCGAATATCAGCCGGTTTATAAATGGCCGTTATATTGATATATATAAGATTAATCAAACAAAAAACCTTATAAACTTAATTCAGCAAGAAACAAACAACAATTTCCCATAAGGTCCAACAACATAATCACGATTAATTTTATAAAAGTATATGAACAGTAAAAAGTACTGTTCACCAGAGGACTTAAAATATGAAAATGTAATATTTTGATAACTCGTCTTAATACGAAAGCGTGGACATAAGAAACGTAAGAAACGGACTTAAAACGATAAAGTTACGCCATTTTTACTAAAGAGATATTTATAAACGTTTTTACTTTATAAATATGATTTCACAAATACAATTAGATGGTGATGTAGCTATATAGAATTATATACGGTATTAGTTATTCAAAGTACTTAGTACTCATACGGCCTATAATTAATTAGGTTGCATTCGGGCGTATTTGTGACGCATTTTCACGCATTTGATTTACATTGTTAACTCATCCACTCGAGGTGAGTTCATAGCCCCACGTTTTACATTTATAATGATTTACAAGTTTTGGGGTGAGAAACATATGCATGTTTTACAATTGGACGCAAGTGGACATTTTACATTACGATTACGTGTTTGCCTAAGTAGCGATAACCCTCTGAGCCCATTATCATGAACTGTCAATTACTTGTTGTGAGCGCGAATGTTATAAATAGATCTATTTGGGATTGACATCCCCGTTCGGGTGAGTCATGCTCACTGTGCCGGTATGCCGGACAATGAACGTATACCATGTCGGATTCGGGATGTTGCGGGTTAGAACATCATCACGGGCAATGTTGGCAATTTATATTGCAATTCATACATGTCGAGCTTCAGTGTCATGAGCTTAGGGAAACGTAATTACATTTTATGATGTTTTCATCTGTTGCATTTTCATGGGGAAATCTTACTGTCCTACATTATACGTTTTACAAACCTATGAATTCACCAACATTATTGTTGACGTTTTAAGCATTGTTTTCTCAAGAGATCAGTGAGGTATAAGACTAGGGATATATTGGTGGTCGTTATTTTTGAAGTCATATGCATTAAAGATTTGGTTGCATTACATTTTGGGATATATTTGTTATGGACTAAAATCTTTGTATTTTGAACAATGAACAAGTGAAGTTTCGGACTTATGACAACAATTTGTTAAATCTAATGTATCAGTTTTAAACAACTTTTAAATGGTCATTCTTATATATATCTTGTGCTATTGATATATGAAGTAACACCACAGACCCATATTCCGCTGCGACCCAGTTTGGGGGTGTTACACATAATCCCTGCATAAGAAGTATGATAACTGCTGTCATCATATTTGACATTAAATATTGTTATTTTGAAATTAGAGAAAAACTATTTTGGGGAATGACACCTGAATCACAAAGTACTCATTTTGACTAATTACCCATCGCTTTTGAGCTAGTGCCAGCGACCGCTACCCACTTGCTTGTTACCATGTGAGTTAGAGAGACTAAAACCAACTGCTTTGAGATGACAAAAGGCGTCTAGTATGAGTACCTCCATGTAAGCCATTGTACGTGATGATAAGTAAGCTACCATAAGCTTTATGAAAGTTCTCAAACTCCAATTAACACCATTACTCATAATTGCTCCTCGATGAATACCCTTTAAAATAATCTTAGCCAAACACCTTATGCCAATATAGTCGGACAACATAGATAATCATTCCTGCATTTAAAAAAATATAGTCATGTTATGAATTACATATTTGTGCTTATACTAACATAAAGATAAACTCGGCATAAAGTTATGTTATATTGATATCTATGTTGCATACTATTAACAGTTTCCCAGGCAACATATCTAGTTTTATTAACAATGCTATTATACAAATATCCCAACATATAAACTACTTGTCATATTCCATCAAGGTTCTCATTCTCTATTTACTTAATATTGTACACTAATCTTCAATTCGATTAAAAAACTAAAAATCACTTATAAATTCATCAAGCACACAAATAATAACACTAACATACCAATAATTTATAAAACTATCTCTTCACCGCTGATGAGCTGGTGGTACCTAACAATTAAACCCAACCTTAATTTGCTTATGTATTTTGACCAAACTGAATAAATTGGGTAATGTAAGGATTAACATTACCTTGAGATGCACAACCACCACAGAGGTTGATTGTAAACCCACAAACGGAAACCACCGATCCACAGCCGCAACCGATAGTGGATTTGTTGATTCATTCTCATCGCCTTTTGAACACAACTGAAACCTAAATTTTATACCACCCCAAACAATTAAAAAACCTAACCTTTACTAACTTGTTAAGAAAAAAAATACTAACTCTAAAGAAATTGGTTTGTGTATTTGTTTTTCTGGTCAGGTATGTAAAAAAACATACTTGATTATTTTTCATCTTTTTCTCCATCAAACAACCTATGTTCGTTCCCAAAAAAATACCATTAAATATACAAAACCTTTAAACAATAACACACTAAAACCGTAAATTCAACAAAAGTAAATAAAAACATACCTGCTAAAAAGATGAGTATGTTTTTTCATACGCCTAAATCCACCAACGATTTCATCCTCCCCAAATTACACCTGTTAATAAGAAGCTGATTAAATCTCTTTTGGATTTTTTAAAAATTGAATTGTTAAGGTTTATGTGTTAGTTTCAACTTTTAGAATGTAGAAAATTGTGTTAGATATATTAATATGGGTTAGTGGTTTGATGAGTAAAGGGAAAGAAAAGATACGTGTTTTTTTCCAGCTTATGAGTGTATTATTAGGGAAGAAGAGAGGAAGGAGAAGAGGAACAATAATTTACTAATTTAGTTACTCTTCATTAGGATTAGAAAAATAATATTTTGAGATTACCATAGCTTTTGTGAGGAAAAGCCTAGTCTCCTAAGAGGTTGTCTATTCCCAGCAAGCCACCCATCAACCCTACTCTAAATCAGTCAGCTACATTACACCGATATCAGAGGCTAGAGTAAATAGGGTTGGGATTATTAAGGCTAAAACTGACATAGCATGCTCATAATTGGTTTTTGACACGTGAATAATCACATAATGAGACATGGAATGTGCTATTTAACAAATACTCTCACACTGTCGATATATAAGACGTTGGGAGCATCAGTTTTGAAATTAAATTGAGTTTCTTTTAGCTTAAAAAATCCAATGCAAGTCTTTTTGGAAAGATGGATAAACTAATAAAGTGAATAGTTTACGCTTTGTAGCATTAACAGTCCCTAAAAAACTTTATTCCATTATCAGATGACTGACTTCATGCTCTGGCGTGAGCTCGGTCACAGCAGCCAAAAATTCTTTGCCATATTTCTCGGCAAAATCCATCTGAACATGATATAGCTCAGGAAGGTCCGTGGATGTTGGTGCAGCAAACCAAAGACTCAAAATCGTGTGGGTCTTAGGCCTTTATACCCCTGATCCATTCAAATAGATTCAAGAAATTATCGATAGTGGTCAATAGAATTAAAAGCGTAGTAGCTTATGTGGGATGAGGGTGTTTGTGTGATTGTGGGTGTAAGGTATAATCAAAAGATGTTGAGATTTTACCTCACAATATTGTGCAGACATACTGAGCCTCCCAATATTGTAGATACATGTTTACCATCTTTTTATTTTATATATTCATGGCTTCGCTTTGACATTTTTGAGTTAGCTTCAACGATAAGTGTACACTGACTAACTTCAAGCACACTTTTGTCTTTTAATTTTACGTACTTTCAACCATGCATACAGAAAAAACACATTCATGTCAAACGAACAAAAAAAACACAAAAAGATAACTAAGCAGAAAGAATTACACCCTTTTTGTGTTAACTGGGACTGTTTTTTCACTCGTTCTGGAATATGCAGTCATTTAATAGTACCATGACCCATCTACGTATTAAAAAGCAGAGCAATATGCTTCTAAAACCTATCCGTGTGAATTATTTCAAGCAACTCATACGAATATTTAGCAGATTATATAGTATACAGACGATTGGTTTTGCATGTTCCCACCGAAAAGGGTTAACATCATATTGTAGCACAAAGGCATCACCCCGTAAGTCATGGAAGAACATTTACTATAAACATAATAATCCATAACAATAATTTAATGATAATCGATCAAGATTGTAAAGTTACCTCCTAGTGTTTCAGGAAGCAAAATCATTTTCAATTGATGCATTAGGCCTAATGTTGGTAAATTACCGCCTCCTGGTTGCATAGATTGCTAGAAAAAAATCATGATTCAATACCTGAAAAGTACATATCATGAAATATTGATTCAAATAAATCCATCTAATTGGCTCAAAATAACAAAGCAACCGATAAGAATCGAAACCTAAGCTGCAACATTATGTTCAAATTTTCCACATAGATGCGGTGATGCTCTACCCAGTGCACCTCAAGAGACCCCTTGCTCGTGTATGGCTACTAGAATCCTTGAAATAGCAATTAACACATTCAATAATATATGATATATTTTTTTGGCTTTTTGGCACATGGATTTATTGAAGTAAAGCAATGATATTTACCCCATTCTTTCCAAACCTTTTTGATACTTTTAAACAACGCTTTTTTAGTGTACGTATCAATTGATAAACCTTAAGCCCACAAAAATAAGCTTAAACAGATGCCCCTAAGTATTTTTATGGGTGCGCTTTAGGAATATTATTATGTCAATGATTTATAAGGTAGGGACCATAAATAAAATTTATTGCTTGTGGACTCGAAAGCAAGGAGATGTTTGTTTCCATCTCAATTTGATTGTCACACTTTCATTTTTTTGTTATTTGTGACAAAATTTTCCTGTTTTTTTTTCTTTCACTTTTTTCTATCGTTGGTGTCTCACAAAGATCTTAGACAGATGCCCCTAAGTGGCTCTCCAAGATTAAATTAAAGAAGATTAAGGCCCACTCTTGGTAACGACCTGACTTGTATAACCATACCTTCCGTTGTAAGTGTATCGTTGATGGCGTATCATTCGCTATATAAGCTTCGGAAGATCCTGTACATGGCACCACCACCACCGCCGTTTGATTCAACACCATTTGTTACATCATCATCGCCGGAAAAAAACTGTAACATTAATTCATCAAACATATTAAGAAAATTAAAAAAACCCACATGAAATCACAGTTTGAAATCATAAAGTTTTCCCTTATAATCTAAAAGGAGGTAATTGATATTATAAAAGATAAAATATTCCTACATGTGAAGGTTTTATGATCTTTATTTATGGTAGGAGGTGAGGCGCTGAGGAAGAAGCGGTATAAGAAGCGATGGAACTTGATGAATCAAGAACTATTAAGAATGAGTTATCATAGAAACAATTATATAAAAGGAAAAGGGTCACTAAAAGGGCGGAGTAGATAGGGCCTGAATAAGCTCAACAAAATACCCTAAGCCTGTAACATGAGGATAGAATAGAGGATAATTTGTCCAATTACAATAAAAAGTGATATTTTCTCTAAAAATAAAAGCATGTTTGGTAAAATAGAGCTTGTACCGTCAACTATTCAATAGTTAAACTTATGAGATTCTACTTCAATTGGTGAAATAGAGTATGTTGTTCAAAAGTCTTATTTTGTAAAGATAAGTAAGTGACAAAGTCATAAAAGCTCATGATCTAGTTAATTTATTTTGCTAAAGCTTTAAGATACTATTATGATTTGTGATAGTCACTGAATCTCTTCCCTAAGTCAGGTTCATGAAATCCGTTTGTGCTTGTTTTCCTACCTTTTGAGGTTTAACTTGCCAAAAGTCACACAAAGGTGATTTGGACTCAACTAAACTTTGATTACAACAAATTTATATTTTTCACTTGCTTTAGGTAGTTTTAGTTCTCCATATTATGTGCAAGTATAAAACCATTGTTTTGTAGACTATATCGACTTCTAAAAATAGGAAAACAAACTAATGACATTCAAAAGTTGCGATAAAGAAACTAATCAAGTATTCATAAAAGCTGGCATGGGCTTCCTTCATCCATTGAACAACCATCAATATTTCTCTCAAAGACTGACCAGAAGCCCAGGCTTCAACCAAACCAACAAACAGGCTATCCAAGCCGCAACATATATGCGTTTATTATAACAGCTTAATAAAAGACGATTAATCAATGATACATAACAAATTAATTAAATGAACATGCCAAGGATTAGTCTCGACCAACAGATGGAAAATCTAAATGCTTCCAAATTTGTGTCAGACTATACTTCTTAAACACCTTGTCCTTGTTTTCCTTCGATCATTCTTCAGCCTGTAACATCTTAATATAAAAATCTAACATTTTGAAGTAAAAAAAAGTCATTTTTAATGTAGATTTTTATGGGATACCTTTTTCCATAAGAGACTGAAACGGGACTGTTAAACTATATCTTTCACATCATCTCACATGAAAATACAAGAAAATTCTAGAGAGAGAAAGAGGGTTTAGAGAGTGAAAGTGGAAGAAAGAAAGAATGGTTGATTACTTAGATGAGAAAATGAGAACCAGCACCCTCCTTACATGCTAGGAGGGTAGTATTTATAGTACAAGGAATATGGACTCCCTATTAGAGATGTGTAGGCTTCTTGGGCCAAACAAATAGGCTTTAGCCTGACACCTATCCCCGATTAGCTTAGATTAATTCCCGTAAACTATGTTTTCCTATACAAGGCTCAAGAATATATAATGACCATCACTTTACTTAAAAACACGTTAACAATCTCCCCTCTAAGGGGTGGTCATTGTAATTGTGGCTTCACTTCTTATGACATCTTGAATCTTGGAGCCTTGTGTTCTTAGGAATTATTTTGAAGTTCCTTTTGCATGCTTGTGAACTTGGATCTTTCTCTTTGACTTGATATCTTTTAACTTTATCTTGATATCTTGGTCTTTAGCCTTGATTCATATTGACTTCTAAGATCTTTAAATCTTTATCCTGAAATCTTATGCCATCTTGCGATCTTGTGTCTCTACCTACATGCTTATTATCTTGAAAGATTGCTAACAATCTCCCTCAACATTGATCTTTTAGTTGATCTTTTACTTGATCTGCTTGCAATATTATCATTGATGTTCTTTGAGGAAGTTCTTGTATATCAAAGTTCACAGAAGACTTTGACACATGTACTTGATCTTTCATCATGTATTTATCTTTGTCAATTGATCATGAGCATGTGGTAGTGAATCTTGATTCGTCATGGACTAGATGCTGCTACCATTGAGAAAACCTGTATGTATAAGTTAATGATAAACACCATATATGGATGAAAGTGTCTTTGTCATTTCGTCAAATACAGTTGTAATAACCACGGTTCCCCGTTAATCAGTATAAATACTGCTTGTGATCAGGTAGAATTCAAAAGAATCTCCTTGATAAGGTTTCACAGCTGTACTAGCCTTTCTCGTTACTGGAGCGTCCAAAGCAGACAACACGGTAAGAGTAAATCAGAAATTTACTATCTATCTAATTGAGTCGTCAATTAATTCACTGGACCAAAATAGATATCCAGTTGACACAAGCTTGATTCATATAGAATCTCGCAAGTCACCTACCGAATAGCTGTTTGATGTTTACTCTGAAAGGATTTCCATCATCACTGTAAACACTAAAGAGTATCACTCTGATGTTATAGCAAATATTACAAGGATAATGCGTAGGAATCTTACACAAGTTGTGTTTTTTATGATGAACAACAATTGTATATTAGAATTTGTGTCCTATTAAGATTTTTGATTGATCTCGTTGGCTCTATACTCTATAAGTGTACTTTTGTTATTTGGTGATCGGAGGTTGGAGCGGACTTCCACCTTTTCAATATCAACGATCTTAGAATGAGAAAGCCGATAGAAGTGTGTTGATCTTGGTGAGAAATTAAATGAACTTCTTTTGAGAGAAGCCTGAGTAGCTGGGATGGGTTGTGCATAGCATCACCGGGTCCATGATGACTTGTCTTCAATACCAGAATCATCTTTGTGATTATTGATAGATTATGCATTAACTCGGTTTCTGCCTAAGGATGTATGAAGGGCTTCTTTCTTTACACCCTTTATCCTTAAATTTCTTTTTTAATTCTTCAACCCCTTCAATGTTATTCCAACGCGTCCTCATTATCACCATGTTGGGTTTGTTTTGGTGATAACTCGTGCCTTGGATAACATTCTGTCCAATCTTACTTTACTCCTTTTTTAATCATACCTAAGGACTTCTATTCTATCTTGGAGTGTCCAAGGGTAGATCCTTCCGGTTTTGGCTGGATCATGGAACCAAATACCTATTCTTAACCGCCTTATAACACCGTAAGAAACAACAGTTGGTTTGTCTTTGGTATTTACATAGTAGCCATAAAACCATTGAAAAAGCAATCAACGTGTTCGAGAAATCATTTATAACACATTAAGAGTTTTCTAAATCACCAAAAAGCCCCCTCTACACATGTGCATCATATTATGAAAGAGTTTTGCACATGCGGGGACGAGCTTATTTGTACATGTTTCCAAACATCTCTTTGGTTGTGGTTTGATTTTTTCTTGTGTTTTTGGCTAATATACTCGAACAAAAAAGTGGAAATTTTTTTGGTGTTAAAAACCATAAAGTTTGTGTTTTTATGGTAGATATAGCTAAAACATACTTACTTTGGCAAAAGAATTCTTGCAAAAACATCAAAAAGTATGTTTTTAAGTGATTTGAAAAAGTGGTTTTTCGGATTTTTTGAAAGAGGAGGAATATAACTTGAAGGAGGAGGAATATACCACTTTGCTTAGGAGAAACATACATTGTTTTTTCATTGGGAGGAATATACCACTTTCATTAGGAGAAACATACATTGTTTTTTCATTGGGAGGAATATACCACTTTCATTAGGAGAAACATGCACTGTTTTTTCATTGGGAGTAATATACCACGTTCATTAGGAGAAACATACATTGTTTTTTCATTGGGAGGAATATACCACTTTCATTAGGAGAAACATACACTCAGGAGAAATATACACTCAAGTGATTTATACACTCAGGTGATTTATACACTAAGGTAATTTATACACTAAGGTGATTTATACACCCAGGAGATTTATACACCTGTTTTCGTAAAGAACCAATCTTTATCACCTTCCAGAAGCTAGACTTAAAACTAGAAGCACTTCTAACTTAAGCAAAATTCAACAGTTCACAAATGAGCTAATATAAAACTTGGAAATTGAATTAACAAATAAACACATGATTAAACGCTTATAAGACCTAAATATAGCTAAATAAAATTTATCCATAAATGACCACAACCCATCAAGAGCCAAAATGACCATTTTCCAGCTTGACAAACACCCCTTTCAGATTATGAATCCATTTTTAACTATTTTACAGAGATTTAGGCAAGTTTTAAGCAAAATGATTATATGAAAATCTTAAGCATAAATGAACCATTTTCAATAGAGATTAAGCAATAGATAAGCTGATATAGCAAAAGGCAATTTTAGCTATAAAATGAACATATAAAAGAACAAGTATAAGTAAATGATACAACAGCTTTAAACCAATGAAAATTTAAGAGATATTAACATATTACGCAAGATAAGACAGAAAATAAGCAATAATAAGCACTGCTAACAGTAACATAAAGAAAAGTGCAGAATTAATTAAAAGGAGACCTTACAATGAACTCTAGCTAAAACAAGCGGAACCCAAAGGGCAGCTATAAGGCTCCCTAGCTTATTAATAAGCTAGGGTATGGTCCTTTGGTTCTTTCCATTACACCCAATTCCAAAATGCTTTCCCAAATTCAAATGCCAAGGTAATTCGGTGATTAAAACTGGGTTTGCAGAATTTAAACTTAGTTCCACTTATTTCGCTAAAATAAGATGTCTTAGAGACTATCAGAGTTATGAGTAGCATTTAAAACAAACTTAAGGGAATGTAAACTTGGAACACGAATGCAAACAAATCTGAAATTTCTATTAAACTTGGAGCTTTACAAATTGCTCGAAAGGAAAAAGTTTTTTCTAATATTATTAAAAAACTAAAAAATTTACACACTCCTTACATGGCTCACTCGCCCATATTTATACAAGAAAACAGGTAACAACAAGCTGGAAGTTTCTGTTTGACTTTCATTGACTTTTCTTTGTTGAGCTTGATTGTATTTTGTTTGCTGAGTAATAAAGCTCCTTGTGGCTAGCTTTGTGGAGTATAATCTCACAATATATCTTGGCCCTAATTTCTTGTAATTCTCTCTCAACCCTTGGATCGAAAATGCCTTGGTTTGCCAACTTCGCATTGTGGCCATGTGGGGTGAGTGGGGAAGGTTTTGTCAAGTGGTTGATGGCGTGGTTGCAGGGTCGAAGTTATGCGGTGCAAATACAGGGTGTTGGCTGAATTTGGTATTGGCGGGAAAAAGTTTTATACAAGTTGGGTTGTGCAGGAGGGAGGTGAAGATGATTAAGGGGTATGTTTGGTTTGGATACAAGAAAAGCCCCTCCAGCTCTTTCTTCTTATCATTCACTTTTTCCTCTTTCTTTTCTTTTTATAAATGAAGTTTCCCAAATTGGCATAATCAGCCCCTGTTTTTGTTTCCTTAATAATATAACTTAGGGGTTTGGCATTTTTGACCCCTCAAGTTATATTTTTCTTTGCTTTTTCTTCTCGGAGTTGACTTGACTTTGATTTGGCTTCGTCTTCACACACTTTTCCATCCCGTGTCCGGTTTTGTCACTTTTTGCTTGGTTTTTTGTCTTTTTGTGAGATAATTCCGTTCCTGCACAACACAATTAGCAAAAAAACAAGCATATATTTGCATTTTTGAGTCCGTTTTTGGTTATTTTAGTCGTTTTTAAGTAAACGGTATGTGTATTAAGCACATACCAAATTCCCCCAACTAAGATGTTCGTGTCCCACGCAATGCTATGAAGTATGCCCTCGAGAAACCAAAATTCTTAAATCCCCTCGACTAATAACTTGGAAAAGTAGCCAAGCGTTTATCAAAGGTAATAAAAGAATCAATAGCCTCGGACAAGTTCCCGGTTTCACCACTTTTTATATTTACACAATAACTACTCTAATAATTTCTTTATACATTTTGACATTCCTTTATTTATCAACCAATGGGATCCTAGACTGAGAAACGTTCGTAGAATAATCCAGGCGTCTGACGGATAATTTCATCGGTCCCCAATTTTTTCACAGTCCCCCCAAGCTAAGCAATTACACAAGGATCAAGTGTCATATAAGTTTAGATGTTAACCCTCATACTTATGACTTGTGAACTTTTTACTCCCAACATGGATATATGATTTGAATGTGTGTGCTCGTTTCAACCATAGATCAACTTATTTTCATAGTCATAATTCAAGATGAATCACGACTCAAAGCAACAACTTATTAGGTACTTGTAACTTGATCTTAAACCATAGAACTTTTTGCAACATATTTATCATTTTCATAAGTTCTTAAAGTTAGGAATGCGTTGCTTAGTTTGAACACCTACCTAGGCCTCGCTCCCTGGTAGGATATCACAACCAACGACCGGTGTTCTTAGTTTGAAAACCCACCCCGTTGCTAGCGTAGTGGGAAATCACATCAACACCTTCTTCCTAATATGGCTAAGAATCGGCGTCTTAGTTTGAACCCTCACCTAGACCTTTCTTCCAAGTGAGATATCACAACCCCACAAATCCTCGGAAGTAAAGAGTCTTAGTTTGAAACCCCCACGCTCGTGGTTCGCTGAGTGGGATATACACCCTATCTTTTACTAGCTCCATATGATCAAATGTATGCTTCATTGGCATAATTACAATATTCGTGCATTTTTGCATTCATACTTCATTCATGCTTCTTTGGCATTTTATCTTTCAAAACCTTGCTTTTAAAGAATCAAGTTACAAATTTGAAGCTTTTTCTGAAAACATCGATTGACTTAGTTGAACAAGCACGTATGATTAGGTGGATTAGAAGCTTATGGGAGAAAAAGAACACAAGTTATTCATATAAGTTTTGAGACGAATCTTGCTTAACACATAAACTTATATTTAACTCTATCATTTCTTGTTCTTCACCTTTTTAAAATTCAAAGCAATAGAATTCGTGAAAGCTCGGCCTGAAGGAACTAGCTAGGGCTCAATACGCCCGATCGAGTCAAAAATTATTCTCATTCTACCCAAAGAAAAGTCAAAAACTGTGACAAAACACTTATTTTATTTTTTGAAAATTCTTTTAAATTTTTTTGGTCATTTTTGCAAAATTTTGGTGGAAAATACGGGATTACGTGGTTACATGCTGCAGGCAGCAATCAATCACAGCTACCCCCCAAACTAGTTACTAACATCGTCCTCGAGGTTATGAGGGTACTTACGTTATCCTAAGGCCATTTTACTGACGTATGCAAATGATAAAAGTTAGTCGATTAGAATTAGGTATCGGGATTCCACTAATGAAGCTGAGGATTTGAAGATCGAGTGATCGAATAGACAAAACGGAATACGAGAGCCTTCACCAATCCGGGCAACCTGGACAATAAACAAAACAAACACGGAAAACACGGGTTGATAGAAAAGACAAGCTAATCTCACCACAAAAACAACACTGGTATTCATCCAATTACCACTACCGGATAAGCATGGGTTGCCTACCCACTAAGCGCTTGTTTTAGGTACGACGCCTTGACCCATTTCCCTGATTCAAATTGTCCTTAGGGGAGGTTTGGGATCCGGGACACTTTCTGTTGGTATGTCCCTCCAAAATCGTCGGTTTTATACGATGACCATTTCCCTTTAAAATTTGGCGCATGTTTTGAGATCAAACTCGCCGGTGCCCTAAGGAAATACTTGAAACATGGTGAATGGTCGGACCAACGGGATTTCAATTTGCCCAGAGAAATATTTCAGTTAGAGTTGAAGCGGAGAACATGATCCCCAACGTTGAACCTGCTGTTTTAATCTTAGCATCATGGATCCTCTTGGTTTCTCTTTATAGATTAAAGAGTTTTCGTAGGCTTGATCACGAAGTTCATTTAGTTCATTCAGTTGAACTTTCCTGTGATCACCCGCAGTTTGAACATCAAAATTTGTATGCTTGAGGGCCCAGTAGGCTTTGTGCTCTAACTCGATCGGTAGATGACATGCCTTTCCATACACAAGCTTATACGGAGTGCACCCGATGGGTGTTTTGTAAGCTGTGCGGAAGGCCCAGAGAGCATCATCTAGTTTGTCCGACCAGGAGGCACGATTTTCTCCCACGGTTCTCTCAAGAATACGCTTTAAACCACGATTTGACACCTCAACTTGCCCACTTGTTTGTGGGTGATACGCGGTGGAGAGACGGTGAGTGACTCCGTACTTAAGCATGACCTTTGTAAACTGGTGATTGCAAAAGTGTGTTCCGCGATCAATTATGATAGCTCGAGGAGCACCAAATCGGGAAAAGAGAGTTTTTAAAAATTTGCAAACAACCCGGGCATCATTGGCGGGGAGCGCTTTTGCTTCAACCCATTTTGACAAGTAGTCAACAGCCACGAGTATGTACTTGTTCCCTCTTGAAGACGGGAACGGCCCCATAAAATCAATGCCCCAGATGTCAAAGAATTTCGCAAATTAGATGGAGTTTTGTGGCTCTCTCCCCGTGCGAATCTTTCCTTGACGTTGACAAATGTACAAACGGGTGGAAAAAGTCATGGGCATCCTTGTATATGGTGGGGCCAATGAATCCTAAGTCAAAGATCTTTCACTCTTGTGTATTCGGCACCATAGGTCCCCCAGTGGGTCCATTGTGGCAAGCTTTGAGAATGTTAATAGCTTCTTGCCCAGAAACACAACGTTCTTTACTGATCAGCACAGATTTAACAGGAAGGATCATTCCGAAATAAAGTTTGACTCTTGGAAGAATTTATTTTTTTGTTGGGATGTCATTCCCTTGATAACGAATTTCCCCGCATGGTAGTTTGCAAAATCTGCAAACCATGGGGTACTTTGATCTTGAAGAGCAACAGAACCAAGAGTTTCGAGAGGAAATGCTTCATTGATTTCTTTGTTCTCGAACTTATCTTGGTGAGGATTTTCCAGTCTTGAAAGATGATCTGCAGCAAGATTTTCTGCTCCTTTTTTGTCTCGAACATCAATATCAAATTCTTGGAGCAAAAGAATCCACCGCATCAGTCTTGCCTTAGCATCCTTTTTGGCAAAGAGATACTTAATGGCTGAATGGTCTGTATACACTATGCTTTTGGACATAACAAGATATGAACGGAATTTTTCGAAAGCATACACCACGGCAAGTAATTCTTTTTCGGTCGTAGTGTAATGAGTTTGAGCCTCGTTCATAGTCTTGCTAGCATAGTGTATAGGTTGGAAATGCTTGTTTTTTCTTTGCCCGAGGACTGCCCCAATTGCGAAGTCGCTAGCATCGCACATCAGTTCAAAGGGCAAGTCCTAGTCGGGAGCAATTAAGATCGGAGCCTCAGTCAATTTTCTTTTGAGTGTATTAAAGGAATCGATACACTCTTCAGAGAAGAAAATGGAGTCTCTTTTATAAGCAAATGAGTCATAGGACGGGCAATTTTTGAGAAGTCCTGAATGAATCGTCGGTAAAAACCGGCGTGCCCAAGGAAACTACGGACACCTTTGACAGTAGTCGGATGAGGGAGTTTAGCTATTACTTCGATTTTAGCTCTTCAACCTCAAGTCCCGACTTAGAAATTTTGTGTCCGAGAACAATGCCTTCCTTCACCATAAAATGGCTCTTCTCCCAGTTTAAAGACAAATTTGTGTCTTTACACCGCTTCAACATTTTTTCCCAACTCGGATAGGCACGTAGGAAGGAGACCCGAAGACGAAAAGTAATACAATAAATACTTCCATCGTTTTTTCAATCATATCGTGGAAGATTGTCATCATACATCGTTGGAATGTACCCGGAGCATTGCATAGCCCAAAAGGCATGCGACGATAAGCGAAAGTTCCGTATGGGCAAGTAAAGGTTGTCTTTTCTTGATCTTTTGGGTCAATTGGATTGAAAATAAACCGAGATAGCACCATCGGAGGAAACAGTAGTATTGGTTTCCTGCTAGTCTTTCGAGCATTTGGTCCATGAAGGGCAATGGGAAGTGGTCTTTTCGGGTGGCTTCATTAAGCTTTCTGTAATCAATACATACTCGCCATCCCGTGACCAATCGAGTAGGGATTTAGTCCTTCTCATTTTGTGATGAGGTTATGCCTCCTTATCTTAGGTACACAGTGTACCGGGCTTACCCAAGGGCTGTCAGAGATGGGGTAAATCAATCTAGCGTCAAGGAGTTTTTCAACCTCCTTCTTGATAACGTCGTGGATTTTTGGGTTTACCCTTCTCTGACTTTGCACGGATGGTTCGTAGTCCTCTTCCATTTTGAATTTTCGTTGGTTCTTTCGAGTCTTTAGTACGAATTCTGGTTAACACCCTTTATATCGGAGAGTTTCCAAGCGATGGCTCGCTTGTGGGACTTGAGAACCTTGAGAAGAGTTGCCTTTTCCTCATCTTTTAAGTCTTTAGCAATTATGACAGGCAACTTGTCGTCACCTTCTAAAAATGCGTATTCAAGATGGGGTGGTAGTTCCTTGAGTTTAACCTCGGGAGGTTCATCAACGGAAGATTTAACGGTTTTAGCTTCACAGAGTTTGAGTTCTTTCCTAACTTCAGGCAGATATTGTTCTTGATTTGGGAGGGGGGTGGTGGTTCACTATTCAAAATTGCTTCTAGAAGCAGGATGTCCCCCTCAGGATCCTGATACGTTGGATCAACTTCAGATGAAGTTGGATCATCTTCTAGAGCAAGAAACGAATCTGCTTCTTCACTAAAATCAATATCACTGTCCCCGAAAGGAGTGAGGTTTGGAGAAGCGGTAGAAACAATAGGCTCAAAATATGGAGTGGGATTGCCACTCGCGATCACGTTTGAAAACCCTAGGACTTCTTGAGAATACTCATCACATGCCATATCAACGACGTCGATTTTGTTTACCGTCATATGGTTGTAATCAGCTGTGTATCTTGAAGTTTGGTCCAGATTGAATGTGATGGCCTCCTTGCCAACACGAAGGGTTATTTCACCTTCGTAAACATCTATTAAAGCTATGACTGGTGTTAAGAAACACCTCCCGAGAATTAAAGGTACTCGGGGGTCTGGTTCAAAATCAACAACCACGAAGTCAGCTGGAAATTGGAATTTTCCCACATTTACAAAGACATCTTCAGCGATACCGATCGGTTTAGTGATCGAACGGTCAGCTAGTTCTAGTGTCATGCAAGTCGGGGTCAATTCAGGAAGAGATAGATTGTTCCATACAGAATAAGGCATGAGATTAATGCTCGCACCAAGATCGGCCAATGCGTTGCATGTAGTAATCCCCGTAAATTCACATGGAATCAGAAATCGGCCAGGGTCTCCAAGTTTCTTTGGTAACTTGTTGAGGATGACCGCTGAACAGTTCTCATTCAAAGGAGTTCTTGCCAATTCGCTCAATTTTTCTTTGTTTCCAATTAAGGTTTTAACGTCGAAGCCAAATTTAGGCATGAGCATCAAGGCATCGTTAAAGCTAATCTCGAAACTTAAATCTCTAAAGATTTCATAGAATTTCTCGATTTGGTCGTTAGCTTTTTCCTTGCGGCCTTTCACATTTCTTCTTGATGGAAATGGAATTGATGCTTTAGGAATTGGAGTAACAACAGGAGTAACATTGGGCTCAGGATTTGGATTACGAGACTGAATTTGAACAACAGGAGGTTGGACGTCTTCGGTGCTTCCGTTATTAGCAGGAGGCATTGTGTCCTTTGTCACCTCGGCGTCATGATTAACTGCTTTCGGTCCTTGGATGGTACACCTGTTCGGGTAGCTGCTACCTTTTTAGATCTTCCATTGGGTTGGTAAACAGTGTTACCAGGAAGAGTTCCACCGGAAGTAGCAGCTGTATTAGCAGTAACAAATTTTGAAAGCATGTCAGTCAAATTTGCCATTTGGGATTGCAGGTTTTGACCTTGGTTTTGCATGTTTCTCAACACTGCATCATTGGCTGTGACATATCTTTCAAAATCTGTTTTTGACACACCGTGTGTCTGAGGAGCAGGTCCTTGATGAGCTACTGGTTGATTGACCGGAGGTCGATAAATCTGACCTTGGTTGAAATTGTTTCCTCTGTTTTGATTGAAGTTATTTCCTCGATTGAAATTGTTTTGACTATTTGCATGAGGATTCTGAATGGGAGGAAAACCAGGAGGTTCGACTTTATTGAGACCATCGGTGGTCGATAAACCAGACTATACATTTGGTTGAAATTTGCCGCAGCGGCCTGGGACACATACTCTTGGATATTGTCATGGTAAATGTTGCTACTAGTGGCTGGACAGTTTTGATAAGAATGACCTCCCCCACAAGTTACACAACTTTGTTCAACCGCTTTTACGGGGGCGGAAGCTGGGGTTTGGTTCTTTCTGTCGAGAATTAATGCCCGAACCATGTCTTTGAGTTCAGCAACATCAGATGAGACTGCTGGGGTGGAAGAGCTTGTACTCATTTTAGTACATCGCTCTTGTTTCTTGATTGACGTACCCTTAGACTTGCTCTCGATATTTTTTAAACATTCTTGATGCTATTTTGTCTAAGAAGTTACCACCGGCAGCAGAGTTCAATGAATCTTGATCAATTGAGTTTAGGGCATTATAGAATGTATCGAGTTGATGCAATTCTGAAAACCCATGATGAGGGCATCCCCTTAAAAGATCATTGAAACGATCCCAAGCCTCATAAAACGTCTCATCAAATTTTTGCTGAAATCTCGTGATTTCATTTCTGAGATTTGTCGTTTTAGAGGGAGGGAAGAATTTGTTAATAAATTTCGAAACAAGATCATCCCATGTTTCAATCGATCGAGGGGGTTCTTTTTCCAGCCATATCCGGGCTGCCCCTTCGAGGGAAAACGGGAAAAGCATAAGCTTAACCGACGTGTTTGGCACGTTCGGAATCTTCATCGTAGAAGTGATCTTGTTGAAATAACGGATGTGAGCATGTGGGTCTTCTTTATCATTTCCAAAAAATTGCTTGTTTTGGACAAGATTCAGAAGACCATGCTTGATCTCAAAGTTATTCGCGGTGATTTCCAGAATAACTATCGCATCCTCGTACCCCTCGGTGGGTGCTTCGAGCAGTTGCGCCATAGTACGATTATCAGCCATCGTAACTATGGGAGGATTATCAGGTTTCTCAAGATTGGATGAGTCAATAGAAGTTTGTCGGACTTGTGGTTGTCGACGTTTACGGGCTTGAGAACGAGTGCGCATGCACAAAATAGAAATATAAAAAGAAAATTTACACTAAATTTTTTTTTTGGTTTTTTTTTATGATTTATTCACAATTGATTTTACCGGACAATGAGATAAGACAACTTCAACCAAATAATCTACTTACTTCACGGTAGCTCTCAAAAAGGTAAACCCACAGGTGAGCGGAGGAGTAGGAATAGAGCGAAACTTATTTCTCCTTTCGGGTCGTAGTTCCTTGGAACAACCCTCCTTATACCCACTTTATAGTTTGTTTAACTTTCCAAGGTGAGCCGTACGTTGTAAGAGACACAAATGGCAAGTTTTTAAATCTTTTGTTCGAGTTGGGAACCAACAAGTTCACCGGAAGTTATTATGATAATACCTCAGTTGAGAATATTATATTTTGGTATTTTACAATTTTGTGAATTTGTATTGATAATTAAAGATAATGTTTTTATCTTTTTTGGTTTTCTTTTTTTTTTATTATTTTTTTATTTTTATTTTCTGTTCTTTTACTAAAAGAAAAAATGAATAATTTTTATGTACCCTTTTTTTTTAGATTTATATGAAGGCACTAGTAACAGAAAAGAAAATATTTTTGTGTTTTTTAAGGATGATATATTCACCAACAGACAAACTTAAATCACAGTAGGATAACAATTCGTTAGCACTTAGCTCCCCGGCAGCGGCGCATAAAATTGGTTCTTGCATTAGATATATAAAAATACTAGGCAAATCCTCAAACTCTTCCCCTTGACCAAGGTAAAAAGTCAAGACCTACCTAGAAATAAAAATATATAAGAGAATAATGATGAATAGATTTCCGAAAGTATGATTCCGGGTGTATTGTCCCAACGAGGCTGCAAAGTAAAGTTGATCTTGGTTTGATTGAGATTGGTGAGAAATGATTTTGATTGTTATAAGTCCTGACAACTACGGGAAGCCAAATTAGGTATAAGGAAACCCTAAATTTACAATCTATAGAACACAACTAACGGGCATGGAGAATGAGGGGAAAAACCTAAATTATGCAAAATTTTAACCCTATCAGCAGGAATGATGCACTACCAGCAGAAACGATGCACTACCAGCAGAAATGACATAACTATCAGCAGAAACGAGGTTCTACCAGCAGAAACGAGGCTCTAAACCTTAAAAAAAAAAAAAAAGGCTGATTTAAAAAATCGTTTTTAGCCACTCAAAACACGAAGTTGTCCGGACCATGTTTTTAAGCCATTTAATAAAGGCACCCTTATAAAAAATAAGCACTCAATAAGCCCAAAAATCAATAAGCTGTGATTGCAGAAAGTTAAGGTTTGGACTTCCTTTTAGTAATTAGCTGTAAAAAAGGCTTAAAAAATAATAAACAAAATTAAACCCAAATGAAAAAGGAACGATGTTTTGAAAGCTTATATGTTGCTTATCTGATTCCAACAACGCTTTTTCAACCAAAAAACAATTAACTCAAACTCCATTTGCATCAAAATATTGTAAACTCTAACTTTTCTAAAATAAGCCAAAATGAAAATAAGCTAAAATCAAAATAAGCCAACTGAGAAGTGTGCTTTTGGAAATAAGCTCCTAATGAGACCCTTATTACGCCCACCTTTCTTCACTTTTTTTAAATACCATTGGAAATAGCCACATAGCAACAAATGACTAAACTTTACTATTTTTTGATTTTTACTAAAACTAAGCACTTTTGAGCTTAAAAATGAGCAGAATTTGGATTTTGTGATGATATAAGCCAAAAACAGATTGAGGTTTAGGGCTCAATGAAACATAATTTAAGACTCAAACGATATTTAAACACTAAATAAGCCAGAATGAGCTTATGAAAAAGCTACTTTCCCTTTTTTTAACTCTCATGCGGATTTAACTAAAATTTACACCCATGTGCATCCAACAACACTTACCAAGCATATAAACACTTAAAATTAATATGCAAACAAAGCTTAAATATCTACTTTAAGCTAAGACTAAAAAAATAGCATTCTACTTACAGCACAATTCAACTGTTCACAATGAGCTAATATAAACTTGAAATTGACAATTCAACAAATAAAACTTGATTAACGCTCTATAAGACCTTAAATATAGCTAAATGAATTTATCACCTACCACAACCCATTCAAGAGCCAAAATGACCCCATTTTCAGCCTTGACCCAAAAACCCTTTAAGATTTGAAATCCATTTTTAAAACTAATTTTTAGAGATTTAGGGCCCAAAGTTTTAAAGACAAATGTTATATGAACATATTAAGCACTAATGAAACCATTTTCAACAGAAATTCAGCACTTAGATAGCTGAATAAGCAAAAGGCAATTTAGCTAAAAAATGACTATTAAAAGAAACAAGTATAAGTAAATGATACTAAAGCTTTTACACCAATAAAATTATGCATCTATTAACCACTATTTAAGCAAGATAAGCAGAAATAAACAATAATAAGCAATGCTACAGTAACCTTAAAGAAAAGTGCAAGAATTAAATAAGAGACTTACAATGAACCTCTAGCTAAACAAGAGGAACCCAAAAGGGCAGCTATAAGCTCCCTAGCTTATTAATAAGCTAGGGTATGAGTCCATTTGGTTTTCCATTACAACCAACTTCCAAAATGCTTTCCACAATTCAAATGCAAAGGTAATTCAGGTTATTAAACTGGTTTGCAGAATTTAAACTTAGTTAACACTTATTTAGCTCAAATAAAGAGCTTAGAGACTCTTCAGAGCTTATGAGTAGCTTTAAAACAAACTTAAGGTAATGTAAAATTGGAACACGAATTGCAAAACAAACTGAAATTTCATTAAACTTGGAACTTTTACAAATTGCAGAAAGGAAAAAGTTTTTTTTTATATTAAAAACTAAAAATTACACACTCCTTACATGGCTCACTAGCCCTATTTATACAAAGAAAAAGGTAAAAACAAGCTGAAGTCTTCTGTTTGACTTTCATTGACTTTTCTTTGTTGAGCTTGACTGTGTTTGTTTGCTGAGTATAAAGCTTCCTTGTGCTAGCTTTGTGAGTATAAACTCACAATATATCCTGGCCCTTAATTTCCTTGTATTCTCTCTCAACCCTTGGATCGAAAATGCCCTTGGATTGCCAACTTGGCATTGTGGCCATGTGGGGTGAGTGGGAAGGTTTTGTCAAGTGGTTGATGGAGTGTTGCAGGGTAGAAGTATGGGAGCAAAACAGGGTGCTGGCTGGATTTGGTATTGGCGGGAAAAAGGTTTATACAAGTTGGGTTGTGACAGAGGGAGGTTGAAGATGATTAAGGGTATGTTTGGTTTGTGTACAAGAAAAGCCCCTCCACATCTTTCTTCTTTTCATTCTCTTTTTCCCCTTTCTTTCTTTTATAAATGAAGTTTCCCAAATTGGCATAATCAGCCCCTGTCTTTGTTTCCTTAATAATATAACTTAGGGGTTTGGCATTTTTGACCCCTCAAGTTATATTTTTCTTTGCTTTTTCTTCTCGGAGTTGACTTGACTTTGGCTTTAGGGCTTGTCTTTCACACACTTTTCCATCCGTGTCCGGTTTTGTCGCTTTATTGGCTTGGTTTTTTGTTCTTTTTTGTGAGATATCGTTCTTGCAAACATTAGCAAAAACACGCATTTATATTGGATTTTTGAGTCCGTTTTTGGTTATTTTAGCTCGTTTTTAAAGGTAAAAGGTATGTGTAATTAAGCACATACCAATCTTCGTGAGAAATGAAACGAACTTCTTTTGAGAGAAGCCTGAGTAGCTGGGATGGGTTGTGCATTGCATCACCAGGTCCATGATGACTTGTCTTCAATACCAGAATCATCTTTGTGATTATTGATAGATTATGCATTGACCCAGTTTCTACCTAAGGTTGTATGGAGGGCTTCTTTCTTTATACCTTTTATCCTTAAATTTCTTTTTAATTCTTCAACCTCTTCAATGTTATTCCAACGCGTCCTCATTACCACCATGTTGGGTTTGTTCTGATGATAACTCGTGCCTTGGATAACATTCTGTCCAATTTTACTTTATTCCTTTTTTTAATCATACCTAAGGACTTCTATCTATCTTGGAGTGTCCCTGGGTAGATCCCTCCGGTTTTGGCTGGATCATGGAAAACCAAATACCTATTCTTAACCGCCTTATAACACCGTAAGAAACAACTGTTGGTCAGTCTTTGGTATTTCCATAGTAAAAAAAACAACACAAACTCACACACACAAACACTCAAAAAAAAAAAAAAAAGAAAAAAAAAAAAAAAAAAAAACAAAAAAAAAAAACAAAAAAAAAAAAAAAAAAACAAAAAAAAAAAAAAATAAAAACAAAAAAACCCATAAAAACCATTAACAAGCATCAACGTGTTCGAGAAATCATTTATAACACAATAAGAGTTTTCTAAATTACCAAAAGCCCCCTCTACACATATGCATCATATTATGAAAGAGTTTTGCACATGCGGGGACGAGCTTCTTTGTACATGTTTCCAAACATCTCTTTGGTCGTGGTTCGATTTTTTCTAGTGTTTTCGGCTAATATACTCGAACAAAAAAGTGGAAATTTTTTTGGTGTTAAAAACCATAAAGTTTGTGTTTTTATGGTAGATATAGCTAAAACATACTTACTTTGGCAAAAGAATTCAAGCAAAAACGTCAAAAAGTATGTTTTTAAGTGATTTAAAAAAGTGGTTTTCCGGATTTTTTGAAGGAGGAGGAATACCTTGAATGAGGAGGAATATACCACTTTGCTTAGGAGAAACATACATTGTTTTTTCATTGGGAGGAATATACCACTTTCATTAGGAGAAACATACATTGTTTTTTCATTGGGAGGAATATACCACTTTCATTAGGAGAAACATGCACTGTTTTTTCATTGGGAGTAATATACCACGTTCATTAGGAGAAACATACATTGTTTTTTCATTGGGAGGAATATACCACTTTCATTAGGAGAAACATACACTCAGGAGAAATATACACTCAAGTGATTTATACACTCAGGTGATTTATACACTAAGGTAATTTATACACTAAGGTGATTTATACACCCAGGAGATTTATACACCTGTTTTCGTAAAGAACCAATCTTTATCACCTTCCATAACACCAAAGCAAACACAACACTTACTGCTAAAACGATTCTATATTAGAGATTCATTAAAACGACAAACGGCTAAAGATTCGGATTCTAGATGAAGTGATCACGAAGTTGATTTGGTATCCCTTATTTGAGATTGAAGTGGGTTTCACGAAGGCGTCTACTTATTTTATCATCGAGACTTCCTTCTACTTTCTACCCCTTTTCTTTAAACCTAATCTATCGACTGATGACTTACTTGAACGTATACAGCTTATGATTGTGACTTGGATTATCTAGTTATACCCGATGTAAGGAGTTACGTTGTAGTGCTCACGGGTTATAGCTATCACATAAAGGAGTTACATTGTAATGCTCAGTGTCACACGCATATGCAGATGTGGATAGTTTCAAGAGGTGTGGTACTTTTAATACTTTTGATGTTGGGTATAGGGTACTTAAAGATTTGATCTTGCACCGTTCTTCAATCAACAACAGTGCAAGCTTATGTAACAAATTTGGAGGATTTTACTTCAGTTTCAAGTTTGGTATATCGGGTTTACTTCACCATGTGGTCACAGTAATAGCCGACAAAATACGAGGTTGGTAAGTTAGCCAGAAAGTTTAAAGGTTGAGATGTAATCAGCAATTCTCACAGGATATTATTGTGCTATTTCACGATAATGGTACTTTATAGTCTAAGGAAAATTTTAAAAGTTCTTCAACAACATTCATAACTTTTCAATATTTATGCTTATGACAAGAACTTCTTGAGTATATGTGCGTACACAACAATGATGCTTCTGAGAGTTTGAAACCATCATGGTCGAAAATGTGTACTGTGATGTTACAAGGTCAACTTTCAGGGGGAAGTAGTGTATACTACTTTACTTAGTATGGTTTGTGAAGTATTATAAATATGTGAGAAGAATTGTTGCTGATTTCTTCTACAAAATTCTGCTGTGCACGTTAATAACAAATAAAAGATTGTTGAAGCTACACCAAAGTTTCAGAATCTGCTCAAGATAAGGATGTTAGTTTGGAAGGAAGCTGATTCAGAAACTTTGCTAAAAAAGGAGTCTATGAAGAAAGCTGTTCCAGACTTGATGCATGAATTGGTGGGAAGTTAATCCAACTCATGCATACTATAAAGGTTCCAGAACAAGTAAAGACACAAAAGATCTAAGCTGGAGTACAAGTTTCAAGACCAGGAGAACTCAGAAGACATCTTCAGCTTTGGAAGACTTTATTTTGTTGTAATTGTACTTGTTAGGAACATTGTAAGTAATTCCGTATGTCCACATATTGGGGGAAGATTGTTAGCCTTAAAATATGTCGATTATACGGAATTACAATAGTTTACATAAGGCGTGTGATGTGTCGTTGTGAGGTGTGTGATTTTATGATTTCAAGTTTTAAATTTATAGTTTGCTGACTTAACCAAAAACAACACTTTAACCGGCAGTGTACCAGGTGGGTGGGAGTTTCGTGGTAAGTTGGGTGTCAAACACTTGGAGCAAAGTTAAATCTTTCAATTTATTTATAATTTGGTTTTTCTAATTATAAGTTAGTCTAATCTATACTAAAGCTATGTTAATCCTAAATCTAATGAAAAGAGGGGTTTTCAGCCTGAGAGACTGGCACAGGTTTTGTGGTGACTAAAATCAATTCAAGACATTTTAACCCACGCAAGCAAATTAACAAAAGATAAAAGA
Organism: Tanacetum coccineum; assembly: GCA_026074375.1. Classification (NCBI taxonomy): domain Eukaryota; kingdom Viridiplantae; phylum Streptophyta; class Magnoliopsida; order Asterales; family Asteraceae; genus Tanacetum; species Tanacetum coccineum. Next base: position 60,282 of record BQNB010015995.1, read on the forward strand.
GCGGTCTAGCCAAATATAAGAAAACTATATTAACCATTATTAATCCAATTAGAACTTTGGTTTGTTTATTAGTGCAATGATTACTTATCTCGAGGCGGCATATCATTCTTAAGACTTAGGTGTTACTTCTTCCTAAGACCTAGACACATAGAATTCTGTCACAATTAAACACATCCGCACAAAGCATCCTAATTTGCTGATTATAATCTATCTTAGGGAGTAAGGCAAGAGTGATCTTGTTAAACCCTAGCTCATAGAGACTTTACCCACTTACTACTTAATGGAAATTTATACACTAGTAGTCCACTAACCAAGTCTTTACCAATTGATCGAGAATGTACTCGTTGAAACCAAGGTCACCTTATGGCTCAACTAAGCTCACAATCTAAGGGCAAAGATAGGTCGATAATTGTGATCCTATTGGTCTAGATGTATAAATCACTATATGGAGAGCTATCCCGGCATCTAGATTACTTGGTCCGTATCACTAGATCCAGTTGAATGATAGGTCGCATACAAAAGCACGTAAACAATTATAAATTGATAAACATAAACAAGCAGTTCAACAATAAATTAAGAAATCGAGATAAATAAACCAAACATTGAGATCTCCATAATAATGGCTAATACCCGAAGGTATTAGCCTTCAAACATCATAATTATTACAAGAGTAATGATTTAGCCAAGGTAAACTAACCGAGTTAACGAATGATACCAAAGACTGAATGATTACAAGAGTATAAGAAATTACACATTGTCTCCTATGGAATGAATCGCGTTGCTCGACCTCTTCTGCTCTTTTTCTCCTTTGAAAATCAACTTTTGTGGTTTAGGTATAGAATATGATTCAGCACACTTAAAACTTATTTTTGAGTTTTCTATTTATAAGGTCTGAAGTCGGTGTTGATACGGCGTATCCAATGTCCTGGATATGGCGTATTGGTGGTTTCTTGGAGTAGGGACCACGTTTGATATCTTCTAGAATATTTTATTCCCATATAGCTTGAATACAGAGTATTGGTATTCCTTGATACGACGTATTGGTCATGTTTCTTTCTTGGTCTTTGGTGAGTGCAGGCACAGATACGCCGTATCTTCCTTGATGGATACGGCGTATCGGTCTTTAGAACAGTAATATTCAAATATCTTCGTTTAGGCTCTAGAATGCGTGCCTTTTAGTCAACTTTCACCAAGTACTCCATAATTACTACAATTCTCAAATATGAACGATTAAGTAATAGTTTCTTTGCAATAATTATACAAAATGGGTTAATTACATGGGATAAATGATGCTATAAAATAGACGTTATTTGATGTCATCAAATATCCCACCAATTGAATCCTACTTGTCCTCAAGTAGCCTTTAGAAGTTTAGGAAAAATGTATCCTTAAGGATTTTTCTGTTTAAGCATTTATTTGATCTATTACAAGTACACAACAAAACACCTCACGATATAGGAAGATGAAAACACTCAAATCACTCAACTAATCTATGTGGTAACATGTAACTAATTCGCTCAATTGCTCGATCGTGATGAGTATTCTATCATAGGCTTGGAAAGGATACACATCTCCACCACTAGAGCTAAGGAGTAACAAGTTTATAAAGGTAAAATGGGTTTTTATTGTAAGGCTTAGGGTTGATCATTTTACAATCTTTAACCAAAAGTACCACACCAAAAAGGCAGCTGAGACATACATACATGGCCGTAACGACGGAATAGACATGCACGCTCGATCACATCCTCATTCGCGTAAAACCCATGGTTAATGATTAGGAAAGGGAATTAAATTGTTGTTAAACAAAAATTACGAAACAAATAGACTAGGTCCAAGATATAAGTTTCTATATACTTTTTCCCGACCGTTACCATGATAAAGACACAACTATTTACAAACGTCTTGATCATTGATAAAAGACAACAACCTAAGTTGGCGTTCCCGTAACGGTTAACTTCCCAATCATCCCATACTTTACAAACTTTTACAAGGCAAGTGGTAATATCTGCCACTTTATACAATACTCTACATCGTTGATTTTTAAGACGTATCAATGAATAATCAATTCTTCATACAATTCCTTCGGTCTAAGCTTTTGTGATTATTTTCAAACTTTCCTTTTCTTTTTTGTTGCGATTTTTCTAATTTTTTTGTTTTTTTGTTTTTTTTTGCTAACACTATACTACGAAACTCGGTGTAATTTCACCATCTTCACGATCATAATAACTCTGGATAATTCCTTCAGTAATTCTTCATTCCTCGGACGTACCAATAATTACGTTGGTAGTAAAAATGCATGAGTTTTAACTGCTTTATACATTCTCATTTGCAATGTGCAAATTTCTTCCCAACCGTACCAAAGATAGAAAATTGACACAAGACTCGGGAAATACATACTTTACACTTTAAGAAACTAGCAACTGATAAATGGACATAATCTAACAGGGTAGGCTAAGGTGTAAAGGTGTAACGAAACAAATATAGTTGGTGTAATTCCTAAAGGATTGGCTCTACAGGTTGTTCTAGGGGTATCTTACTCTTAAGATGAGAGTAAACAAAGGGTTTATACGGGGGTTAACTAACCAGTGTAGTTAGTTTATAAACAACATGTAAAGGCTTTTTGGGTGTAATCCTAAAATTTACCAATTTAAACAAGTTACTCTATCTAAATCCATAGTACTCATTATTGTGGTCTCGAATATATATACCAAGCCAAGTTTTAAAGTCTACAACATCACCGGCACACTTATATATTTATGGAACTTGGGTAAACATTTGGAAACATATAAGGTTAAATCCTCACAATATCTAACAAGGGTTATTGTGCGCGGGTTATGTATCAAGTAATTTCACAAAAGCATGCTTGAATTTTTTTTAAATTTGAGCATAATTTAAGCATTTTAGTGTGAAAATAGGACAAGTATCATTCTAATTCCCATCCCCCACTTGAATTATACAACGTCCTCGTTGTATAGATAAAACATTAAAAACGGGAATTTAAAAGAATTAGAATGAGAAACTCCCTTGATATTTTGCTCGGTAGATTCTCCATGTTGAGTTTATTAGCAAGATTTTGTGTTGAACAACCGTCTTGAAGTTTCAAGAATCCAACACTTTTAGATTTCCAGATCATAGATTCTCCACCAACATTGTCGATTTCTTTTCTTTGGAGGTCCTGTGCAAAATATAGGAAAAACATGCAAAATTCTATCTCGGGTATCTATGGTTAATCTAAGTAAGCTAAATAAAACTGTACAGGAGATCGATACGCCGTATCTATAAACTGGAATACGCCATATAGAAACCTGTAAAAAGTATCTAAATACGGGCCAGTCTGTTGAATATGCCGTATCATGTGCATGAATACGCCGTATTGACAGAACTGACAATAATGTTTTTAAAGTGCATAAAAATAAAAACTAACAACGTCCAGACAATCAATACGCCATATGGTATGGAGCGGATACGCCATATTGATGTTTGGGAAGACAGACTTGATAAAAATGAATAACAATCCGGGTTGTCTCCCAGGAAGCACTTTTGTTTACAGCGAAGTCTTTAAGTTAGACTTCTCTTCAGCTTCTTTACGTTGTATCATGTTTGAATTCCACCACTTCTTTGTCTTCTGCATCAATATGTTTGTCGTGGTATTTCTTTAACCTTTGTCCGTTGACTTTAAAGCTGATTTCGTTTCTATCGATGATCTCTATGGTTCCATACGGATACACAGTTTTTACCATGTTTGGCCCGTACCACCTTGATTTGAGCTTACCTGGATGCATCTTAAATCTGGAGTTAAATAGCAACACCTTGTCTCCTACTTTGAAGTTCTTATCCCTACGAAGTCTAGAGTCTCCATCTCTCAATTCTATTAATTCATTAAGTTCCATGAAACGGCTCTTTGCTGCAGCTGTGAGATTCATATTACATTGTTTTAGCACACAGTATGCTTTATGTTCAATCTCCACAAGCAAATGACAAGCTTTTCCATAAACCAATCTAAAGGGGGTGCATCAAGTAGGTGTTTTGTAGGCGGTTCTGAATGCCCATAACGCATCGTCAAGTTTTTCAGACCAATTCTTTAGATTATATCCAACAGACCTTTCCAGGATACGTTTAATAGCCCTATTGGTCACTTCGGTTTGCCCATTAGTTTGAGGGTGATATGCTGTTGATAACTTATGTGTTACTCCATACTTTTTCAAGGCTTTTCATGTTGAGAGTTACAAAAATGTGTACCCCAATCACTAATTAAAGCTTTAGGAACTCCAAATCTTGCAAATAGCATTCTCAAATCTTTTATCATAACGCGAGCATCATTTGTAGGAAGTGCTTGAGCTTTGACCCATTTTGATACATAATCCACTGCTACCAATATGTATTTGTTTCCCTTTAAGTTAGGAAAGGGTCCCATAAAGTCTAGCCCCCATATGTTAAACACATCACATACCTGAATATTGTTTTGAGGCATCTCACTTCTTAATGATATGTTTCCAGATCTCTGACATGCATCACGTAATCTTTAGCATCTTTAAAGATGCTAGGCCAAAAGAATCCTGCTTCGTAGACTTTCCTTCTAGTAATTGGTGCACTATTATGACCCCCAGTTGGTCCAGAATGACAATGTGCCAAGATTTTACAGATTTCGTCTCCAGCAATGCATCGTCTCATTATATTATCCAGACATAGCTGGAATGTGTATAGTTCATCCCAAAGATAATTTTTCACTTGAGAGAAAAATCTTCTTCTTTTTTCAGGTGTCTAATTTGGAGGCACAATCTTTCCAACGATATAATTAACATAATCAGCATACCATGGTTCGTCCTTATTTAACTTGGTTTTCAATATCATAAGATGTTCGTCGGGAAACTTGTAAGCAATTTCCTCTTCCGCGAAGTTTCCCAAGTTTGGGTTCTCAAGTCTTGACAAATGATCCGCAAATAAGTTCTCTGTCCCTTTTTATCTTTAATCTCAATATCAAATCCTTAAAGAAGCAGAACCCACCTTATAAGCCTTGGTTTGGCATCTTGTTTGCTAAACAAATACTTCAAAGTTGAATGATCAGTATAAACAATTGTTTTTGATAAGATAAGGTATGGGCGAAATTTATCAAAAGAGAAAACAACTGCAAGAAGTTCTTTTTCAATGGTAGTGTAACGCTCTTGGGCATTATTCAGAGTTTGGTGGCATAATAGATTGGTTTGAATTTCCCGTCTATTCGTTATCCTAACACAGCTCCAACAGCGAAGTCACTAGCGTCACACATTAATTCAAAGGGCACGTTCTAATCGGGAGATATTATGATAGGCGCAATGGTTTATTTTTCTTTTAAAATGTTAAACGCCTTTTTGCAATCGTCAGAAAAATCAAACTTTGCGTCTTTCATTAAAAGCTGAGTCGTTGGTTTAGAAATCATGAAGAAGTATTTTAAGAACCTTCAGTAAAATCCAGCATGACCTAGAAAGCTTCTCACCCCTTTCACGTTTGTTGGGTATGGCAATTTAGCTATCACATCGACTTTAGCTCTATCAACCTCAATTCCAGCCCCAGAAATTTTATGTCCTAAAACAATCCATTCTTTTACCATAAAATGACATTTTTCCCAATTCAGCACAAGGTTAGTTTCTTCACATCTAGCAAGCATCCTATCTAAATTAGCTAGACAAAAATCAAAAGAGTTACCGAATACCGAGAAGTCATCCATGAATACTTCCATAAAGTCTTCTACCATGTCGTAGAAAATTGCCGTCATGAATCTTTGAAAAGTAGCCGGTGCGTTACATAATCCAAATGGCATTCGTTGGTAAGCAAAAATCCCATAAGGACAAGTGAATGTTGTCTTTTCTTGATCTTCGAGTACGATCGGAATTTAGAAGAATCTTGAAAAACCATCAAGAAAACAGTAATATTCATTCCCACATAAACGCTCTAGAATCAAGTAGCTTCACAATCTCATTTTTACTACGTCTTGGACTTTGGGATTTAAACGCCTTTGGGGTTGAATGACCGGTTTATAGTCATCTTCCATTAGTATCTTGTGTGTGCAATATGATGGACTGATTCCCTTGATGTCTGACATTTTCTAAGCAATTTCCCCTTTACATTTCTCCAATACTTGCAGAAGTAACATTTTCTCCCTTTCGGATAATTTAGATCAGATAATTATGGGATAAGATTTGTCTCCATGGAGGTATGCGTATTCTAAGTGTTGAGAATTTTTTTTAGCTTAGGTTTCTTCTCATCAATCTCATTAGCGCTAGCTGAATAAAGTTGTTCCCTCTCAACTTTATTGGGTTCTGCCATTTTCTGCTCAACTGGATACGGCGTATTGACATCTTCGATACGCCGTATTGAATCAGAGTCATCAGCAGCTTCACATTCGCAACTTTCAAAGTCTGCTTGTTCAATTGATTTTTCCAGCCCTTTTAATAAAAAAGAATTAGTCATATTGTTTGCCAGTAATTCCTGGGCCTCTGCATTGATTGCGTCATCTGAGTCATCAACCCCGTAGCATTCATCATCTTCGGTTGGTGATCTCTTGATTGATTGGTCCATGTCGAAGATTACTTCATCGTCCCCTACCTTTAGCGTTATCTTTTTATTAAATACGTCTATCATAGCTCGAGCAGTTGCCAAAAATGGTCTTCCTAAGATTATAGGAACTCTAGAGTCTTCAGGCATATCTAAGATAACGAAGTCTATTGGAAGGACGAATTTATCAACTTTGATGAGCACATTTTCGATGATTCCCCTTGGGTATTGGATCGATCTATCTGCAAGCTCCAAACTCATTCTAGTAGCTTTTGGTTCCCCCAAACTGAGTTTTTCATACATCGTATACGGCATCAAGCTTATACTAGCTCCCAGGTCTGCTAACGCATTATTAATGTGTAATTGGCCAATGTCACAAGGGATAGTAAAACTCCCTGGGTCTTTTTCTTTTGATGGAAGCTTGTTTAATAATACCGCTGAGCATCTTTCATTCATAGTGGTCGTACAAGCTTCTTCGAGTCTGGCCCTATTTGTCAGCAAGCCTTTCAAAAATCTGGCATACTTTGGCATTTGAGCTATTGCTTCGATGAAGGGCAAATTGATGTGGAGTTGCTTTAGGTTTTCCAAGAACTTTTTCTGCTGAGCCTCTTTTTTTTCTTTTCTCAATTTTCGGGGAAAAGGAATAGGTGGTGTTTGTACTTCACTTGTTTGCTGAACAATAGGTTCATCTACCTTCTGGGGTTGGTCGTTGGTAAGGACTTCGTTCGATTCAACTGGTTCGTCGTGATTTATTACTAGGGGTTCGTTGGTATGTATATTGGTGTCATTATCTTGAACATCTTGATTCGTTGTTTTCCCCCCTCTAGTAGTTACTCCTTTGACTTCCAAATTTGATATTGCAGTGTTATAGATTACTTTTAACAATCCTTGTACCCCGAACCTGAGCTCGCTTAACGAATTGTTCCTTTCTTTAAATAAGAGCTCGTTTGTTGTTCTAAATTCATGGATGAATGTTCTCTTCTCCTCTTGCTCACGTTTTCCTTCATTGATAAATTTGTATAACATTTCTTTCATTGTTAATCTCCTTTCTGGGTAAGTAAAGTGATATAGACGAAGTCCGAAGGTTCTTTCTGAAAAATAAGACATGATTCAAAGTAAAGCTATTATAGAGAAATAAACTTGCAAAGATTTTGAAATTTTTTAGTTAATACGCCGTATACAATAATCAGATACGTCGTATTGCTGAATCAGAATGGATACGATGTATTGGTTAGAAAGTTGGATAAGTCGTATTCAATAGAAGTGGATACGCTATATCGGTTTGTCGACCAGAATAATGTATTATAAAAAGTAATTAAATAAAGACCACATAAACAAGATAAGAAAACAAATGAAGTCATAATTATACACTAATCTAAATTACACTAATCCTAAAGGTTAGATCTAATCTAATGCTAAAATCCAAAATATCAAATAAAAATAAAGATTAATTCTCACTCCCGGTAACAGCGCCAAAAACTTAATGTATCGTTGTGAGGTGTGTGATTTTATGATTTCAAGTTTTAAATTTATATTCTGCCGACTTAACAAAAAACAACACTTTAACAGACAGTGTACCCGGTCGGTGGGAGTTTTGAACATTTGGAGTGAAGTTAAATCTTTCAATTTATTTTTGGTTTTTCTAATTCTAAGTTAGTGTAATCTATACTAAACCTATGCTAAACCTTTGTTAATCCTAAATCTAATGAAAAGGAGGGTTTTCAGCCTGAGAGACTGGCACAGGTTTTGTGGTGACTAAAATCAATTCAAGACACTTTAACCCACACAAGCAAATTAACAAAAGATAAAAGAGCAGTCTAGCCAAATATAAGAAAACTGTATTAACCATTATTAATCCAATCAGAACATTGGTTTGTTTATTAGTGCAATGATTACTTATCTCGAGGCGGCATATCATTCTTAAAACTTAGGCGCTACTTCTTCCTAAGACCTAGACACGTAGAATTCTGTCACAATTAAACACATTTGCATAAAGCATCCTAATTTGCTGATTATAATCTATCTTAGGGATTAAGGCAATGGTGATCTTGTTAAACTTCATAGAGACTTTACCCACTTGCTGCTTAATGGAAATTCATACACTAGTAGTCCACTAACCAAGTCTTTACCAATTGATCGAGAACGTACTCGTTGAAACCAAGGTCACCTTATGGCTCAACTAAGCTCACAATCTAAGGGAAAAAATAGGTCGTTAATTGTGATCCTATTGGTCTAGATGTATAAATCACTATATGGAGAGCTATCCCGGCATCTAGATTACTTGGTCCGTATCATGAGATCCAGTTGAATGATAGGTCGCATACAAAAGCACGTAAACAAGTATAAATTGATAAACATAAACAAGCAATTCAACAATAAATTAAGAAATCGAGATAAACAAACCAAACATTGAGATCTTCATAATAATGGCTAATACCTGAAGGTATTAGCCTTCAAACGTCATAATTAATACAAGAGTAATGATTTAGCCAATGTAAACTAACCGAGTTAACGAATGATACCAAAAAACTGAACGATTACAAGAGTATAAGAAATTACACGTTGTCTCCTATGGAATGAATCGCGTTGCTCGACCTCTTATGCACTTTTTCTCCTCTGAAAATCGACTTTTGTGGTTTAGATATCAAGAATATGATTTAGCATACTTAAAACTCATTTTTGAGTTGTCTATTTATAAGGTTTGAAGTCGGTGTCAATACGGCGTATCCAATGTCTTGGATACGACGTATTGGGGGGTTTCTTAGAGTAGGGATTACGTTTGATATCTTCTAGAATATTTTATTCCCATATAGCTTGAATACGGCATATTGGCATTCCTTGATACGACATATTGGTCTTGTTTCCTTCGTGGTCTTTGGTGAGTGCAGGCACAGATACGCCGTATCTTCCTTGATGGATACAACGTATTGGTCTTCAGAACAATAATCTTCAAATATCTTCGTTTAAGCTCTAGAATGCGTGTCTTTTAGTCAACTTTCACTAAGTACTCCATAATTACTGCAATTCTTAAATATGAACGATTAAGTAACAATTTCTTTGCAATAATTATACAAAATGGGTTAATTACATGGGATAAATGATGCTATAAAATAGACGTTATTTGATGTCATCAGCGTGACACTTAGGGACTAATAATGACTAATTAAGATAGTTAGGTGTCACTAGGCCTATATATATACCCCTCCTATACTTCTATAGGAGGGTGAGGATTCATTGTATCTCATAAAGTGTGTGTGTTTCTCTCTCTAGAAAACACACACATCTTTCTCTTTCTCTCTTTATTAATCTAACATGGCTATCTTTTACTTTTAACCTCCCCGACCTCCGGATTGTTATTCTTGGTATGAATCTTTAATGTTAACATGGACATACACATAGATCAATTCCTATCTTCGAAGTGTTCGAGTGCAATGATCCATAACATAATGTATAACCTTCAAAAATCAATGCATAACTTTTTTTGAACATATATAAGTTAAAAGTAAAAATGGTAGAAGATGGTATACCTTGAGATAAATATCAATTGCTCTATAAAGACCATCCTGATCCAATCTAGCAAATTCAGGAATTCTCATAGCTAACCGCCTTTCTTGCAACTCAAAATCGCCATTATTTGCTGACCTTGATCTTTTATGCCTCTTAAACCGCATGCCGCACATACTCTCATATATAAAAGAAATCATCAAAATACATAAACATGATAATACAATTAATCACATTAAGTAACAAACTGAATTAGTAATCGAATTGACTCAAAGGCGATTAGAGAGCGTGCGTAAATCCTGATGTATCTTAATTTTATGGGATTGAAATAGGTCGGATTGAAAAGGCAACTCTTAAGGGTGTGTCCAGTATCAGTTTCACAAAAGTTGCTACACTCCATTTTTGAGATATGTGATTAAGTGAAAATTTATGTATGATGCGAATTGTATTTACATAACCACCGATCTGGTACTTAGTAGAATGGGTTTAGGATTTACGAATATGTATGATTGATGTAATTTTATTAATACAATTTTAGCTGTATTTCTGTAGCCGATTTTTGTAGTCATAAAAAGTGATGATATGATTTTTTTCGAATGCTAAAGACCGTAGAATCGAGGCTTCTGTTTGTGTGGGCAAGCTATTATTTGATGTGAATATTGTGGCTTACCTTATAGAATTGGTAGCATTGGAATTGCAATATTATAATATGGTTATAACCAAGGATAACAGGTGACGTATAATTGTATACAGATGCCTTTGTTAGAAAGGAAATATAAGCAAAATTGTACTCGATATCAGCCGGTCTAAACTGGCCGTATTCGTATATAACTGATTAATCAAACAAAAAACTTAGTAGCACCTTACTTCATCCTGAAATCAAACAACAATTTCTATAAAGTCCAACATCAGAATCATTCTTCGCCAGCTCACGAATAGTTTTCTATTCCATCAGGTCCGTGGGGGCTTCGTTTACATCATAGCTCGATAGGCTGCATTTTAGGTAAAAGCAACAACACATTTAGAAATGGATTTTGCCTATTTAAGAAAATATAAAATCAGTTGCGCACATTCAAGTTACACTCAAAGGTTTCACATCCAAAGTATACATGTGTAACTACAGATTATCTACAGCTACTGTGGCTATAATCTATGATCAATTGCCGATGGATTTCAAACACATTATGTGCAAACACACATAATCAAAATAACATAACTTATCATCAGCAACATAAAAAGAGAGTCAGAATTTAAAGCAACTATTGCGGCATATGCACAAGGAAGAAAGGGAAATGGTATCAATTTCAGTGGGTTTACTCAGTGGCAGAACCAGCATTTAGCTAAAGGTGTAATTCCTAATAAGCTGAGAAAGAAGACCATCCTTGCAGAGACCTTTCTTGTCCAAATTTTTTGTCTAGCAGCCAAGAACGGTTACTTAGTTACCAAAACTACTATGTTTCCATCTGCATATATACCAGGATTAATTACACAACATGTTATCACATAACCATACGAATCAGCGTCTCCACCTACTTCATTCTTAACAGTTGTAGCTGCCAGCGATAGAACCACCAAAACAGCCAAAGCTACCTGAAGGTTGTTAACAAGATAGATTATAAGTCATGTATATCTGCTTGTTTAAAAATAATCATGACTTGTTTGATAGCATCAGTTGTGTTCTCATTTATAAGCATACGCGCATAAGCAACTTAAAAATAAACATTTTGAAAAAAGTGTCCGGGTTTGCTTGTTTTGGATCGATTATCAAATCTGATGACTACAGTTCAATATAACAGATATGTTGTTTTGAAGCCGTTTATGAGTGCGCATCTAAAATGGTTATTTGATTATATGTGAGTTACATATGTAGTTTGGAATTTGCAACTCCAAACACCTAATTTGAAAAGACAACGACCGCTTTTAATTAGCAGTCCCAAACACCCCTTTTTCAGCTCCAACTGTGTGAACCATTCAAAAGTGCAAGCG
>BQNB010015996.1:0-13527 GCA_026074375.1 Tanacetum coccineum
TTTATCAAATAAATGATGTTTTCAAAATGTTCATGTCTGAGATGAACTGTAACTTTTATAAAATTAGTTTTATAAAAGTATTTATTGTTGTAATCGTAAAAAATACATAACTCCTTCGTTATTAATCCAAAAATTATGATCCTTTTCGTTTTGAAATCCAAAAATCATATACTAACTGATAAAAACATGTATACATTTTCATTAGATGTGAATAGTAATTTGTTTTTATCAAATTTATTTTATAAACGCGTTTAGTTAACATTAACTTAAAATTAGCGTATCTCCTTCGTTATAATTCGGGTTTTCGCGTTCTCTACATGCCCACGATCCTTGTGACATGTAGTAGTTTATAAAATCATAAAATATATGCCTTAAAATTCGAATTCAAACAGACCCTTTTTGATATTTTCTCAAAATGTGTTTAAAAGTTGTTTTTATAACTTTTTTGTTTTACCACTTTGTTAAAAGTCCATTACAACCCTTATTATCACATTTCTTTCCTACCTAGGGTCCTTAGTCCATGATTAGTCCAAAGTTTGTCCAAGAATCACAATATCCATATGTTTACATACTCATTTGTCCATAACTTTATATATGTATACTTTTTAAGTAACTTGTTTATATATACTTTATATATATAAACCACTTATGTACAATACTTATATATCCATTATAATATGATATCAACATTCATATAACATATGAAAAAGTGTACCAAAACATAAACAAGTGTAAAAATCCATTTTTAAAAGTAAATAAATCCTTAGATGGTGATTAACTACATAGCCATTATATACATATAAAATCAAGAATGTAAAAAGATTAAGGCTTTTAGGAAACCTTAATATGAAGTATGATGATGAACACTATGATCTAAACCCTTGTTTAGATGACAAACCCAAGCTTTCAATGTAACACCCCCAAATTGGGTCGCAGCGGAATATGGGTCCGGGGCGTGTTACTTTATGGATCAATAACACAAGAGATATATAGAACTGTAGGATCGTTATTCCTTAATGAAACACTGATATACTGTCAACTATGCGGAATCTAGTTGGCAGTACTTATGAAGAACACACAACAATTTCTCAAACGATTTCTTTTATAAACCTTTGAATCTGCCTAAATTGCAGATCCCTAATACAATACTAATAATTCTCAACTTAGTGTTTTTCTATGTTTGTTCTATATATTCTAATATCTTCCTAGAGATCCTTTTATAAACATAAGGATAACCTCTAGTAGATGTACAGTCCTTGTATATCATAAACACTAATTGATACTTATCACTAATAACTGTTACAAGATAAATGCTAAAACAACCGTTTAAACTTTATAGTTCCTATATCCACGGCAGTACTTCGATCCTTGACTGGCAGTACTTTGACTTTCTATTTAGCAGTACTTTGATCTTTCACTTAGCATACATGAAATTTTTGGACTTGTATTATCCCAACAATCCCCCTAACTGAATTCTACTTGCTTGACTTCAAGTTTCTTGATCTTGGTCTTCTTTGTTAAAGCACAGTCCTGTCTTGTTTATTTAAGCAGTACTGCCTTCAATCTTTTAAGCTCCATCCTTTGAGCAGCCACTTGTATACATCTTTTTAGCCATTGGAAATCAAACCTCTTATCTATGAACATAATACATTTTTTCCAAACATCTTTGTCTTTGAGTCCTCAGCCCAGATTGTTTCTTCTCATCAACATGTCTTTTCAGCACCATGAATGGATTAGAATGAGCCTTTAACCAATAGCCATTCACTCTTGGCTAGTCAGATTCTTTGGTACCTAGAACAAGGAATAATCCATGATGAACGAAAATCCACTTCAACACTCAGAACATTGAATCAATGTGTTGAGTACTATATGACATTTGGTAAGTCATTACAACCATAAACGATATGATTAGTCTTTTACCTGTAGCCCGTTTGCTCAGGACTAGTCAACTCTCATAATAAAACATTGGTGAGTTGAGGACCAGATAGTTTTTTGAGCAAACTAATTAAAGGCAATCAACGGATTTGAGTTTCTCTTAACCAAAAAGCCGTGTTGCATTTGAGTAGCCAATATTCAGTGTAGTACCATGGTGTATTGATCACCATACATTTTTGGTAAAGATGTCAACCATCAACAGATTTGAAGTCCCTTACCAAAACTTTTGATGGACTAGTCAATTCCTTATGTTTGTAAGACATGTGAATTGAATACCAATTGCTGTTGGTGGTTAACCAACATCATCCCTTGAAACATTTGCATTCAATATCTTGCCATAAATATTTTTGCACACAGCAAATCTCACAATATTTCAAATAACAACTTTCTAACTAGCAGTACCTTCATCAAGGAACTGTTTGTTTTTACACTACAAACTTTAAACAAAGTACTGCTTTGTTCACAGTTAAGTCTGTTTATCAAAGTAAGATATATATAAAAAAAATTTGATAAAACATACCAGTTGTTTAAGAATTGTCACCATTTTCAGTTGTCCACAAAATGAACAGATGTATCAAAGTGATGGCTGTCTCACTTTCGTCTTCAACTTCCATTCCATGTTCCAGCATCCTTATCATCAATTCTCTGTAGAGATATCTGCTTTCCATTCAGCAGTGAATCATATGCCATCTTCTATCTCTATTGTAGGGAACTCCTGAAGATTCATGAAACCTCCATCTTATGATTTCCCATTCTTCTTGATCTTTCCAGAAGTCATCATCACTTGATTCAGCCGTCTCCCAAATAATGTTTAGATCACCCAGAAGCGACAAACCTAATCCGGTAGGAGGAATATGTTCATAATAGTCATCAACAACTCTATATAGGTGATATAAATCTTGTCTATCTAGAACATGCAGAATCTCCCACAAAGTATCAAAAGCCCTGAAGTGATTATTTGCTCTGTGAATGATGAGATACTCTCCATCAGGTGAATCAATAACTTGGAGCTCTGTAATCATGGAGATTCCTTCTAATGACTCTTTATCTTGTGCATTGTTTCTAAATCTACAAAACCCGGCAGATAGTTTCTAAGTTCATCAATAGTCTCTGATCTCAACTTAGGCTTCTTTGATGGCTGTGCTTCAGTAACTGTAGCTTTCCTCTTCCTTGAGAGTCTTTGTACATCTCTTTCCTTCAACATCTCCCTTTCTTTCTCTGAATCCATTGGAACAAAGTCTTTGAAGGAGTCTTTAATAGATGCTTGAACTTTGTCATACAACTCCTCTCTTGATACTTAAGTTTTTGCAAATTTTGTATCTTGTCCTTAGGAACTCATCATTGATTCTATTCTGAGTCGAGAGAAGTAGGTTTCCTCAAAGTAGTCTTTGGCTTTGTTTTCTTCAATTCTTCAAACCTCTTTCTTTCTTCTTCTGCATCCCCATTCAGCTTGAATTTTTTTCTACCACCTCCTCCATCATTCTGTCGTTTCCAAGGCTCTGATTTGTTGAAAGAGTTCATTTTCTTCTTTTAGGTTCGTTCAACCAGTATCCCTTTCCCTTTATCTTTAGGTCAGTACTTGAAGTATCAGTACCTTGAGTTGGCGGTTGAGGTTGAGATTGTATGGACCAGATGCTCAAAACCTCCTTGGTCTAAGAAATAGAAACAAGAACTTCAGCACTTTAAAGTTGTTCTCAGAGTCCATAACTTGTAAGTGGACCGAGTGGGCTTGAAAGGTCCGCTTCCTCCTCAAATTAGGATCCTTGGAGTAATAGTAACAACTGTCTACAGTACTTGATATTGTCTCCCAAATCCAGTTCTTCTGTTTCTCCACTCTTTACATTAGACGCTTCTTTCTCCTCAATATTAACTTCTTCAGTCTCATCACTTCTTCTTTCCAAATTAGGAGTAACAGCATCTGACCACAGTAACATCAAAGAAAGGAGTGCTGAATCTTCTTCTGAACATTGTGCTCTCAGACAACAGTCCCTTCATCTTAATCCTCCCCAATTTGACTGAAGACACTTTCTTCTTATTCCTCTTTCTTCGTCTCTTTTGCTTCTTAAGGTTTTGATCTCTACCCAAAGAGCATGATTGTTTACCACTTGGAGGCACTAATTTGGACAGTTTCTTTAGCTTGGCTTTGAGCTTGATGATTAGTTTAGCTTGAGAAAGGGTTTGCCTCTTGAGTCGCTTAACTTCCCTGTTCAAAGCATATATATCTAAAAATCCCTCATCTCCTCCAGATGTCTGAGACGCATCTGTGGGAGTAAAATCATTGGGAGATTTAGGAATAGAAGCAGCATCATGAGGTTCAGCCGTACCTTGGAAGTACATCCCCCCCCCCCCCCCCCGCAGTCACTTTGTAGTTCAGCAGTCCTTTGAGAGTTAACAGTATCATGGAAGGAAGCAGTACCTTGTACTGAAGCAGTACCTTGTACTGAAGCAGTACCTTGAGAAAGAGCAGCACTTTGAGAATGAGCAGCACTTTGAGTTGGAGTGCCTTGAGCATCCCTTGCTGAACTTGCAGCCCTAGAATGAGGACTAGTACTCTGTTCTTCCTCTGCGGCCAATGCTGTGACTACTTCTAACATAGATGGAGTCAAGGGAGTAATCTTACATGAGAACTTAGTGCTATGCTTCCTCATGAATGTAAACACTTTAGAAGGAAGTGAAACTGATGGCATAAAATCTTGAGGTCTGTCTACCCCCTCTAACTGCTTGTTCAAAAACAATTACCGCACAGGATACATAAGAAAAGGAGTACCATTTGAAATATGTCCTAGCATTCCATTCAATATCAACAAAGAAAAGTTGAACCTCTGATTTGTGGCTAAACCTACTAGGGCAGAGGCGATGTTGGTACCAAATTGCTCCCATGAGGTACTCTTAGGACTTAGGCAGTGAAGTAATACATGGATCAAGTACTTCCACTGTGGGCTAAATAAAGGTTTAGAGAAGGTGAGTTGTGCTAAGTTACCCTCGTAGCCAATATCGCGGAGCGTATCCCAAATCACTTGCTTAGGAAAGCAATCAACTCCATTTTCATCATCAAAGAGTAGGTCAGCTCGAATGGTTGCTTCAGAAATCAAAATCTTCTTGCCAGCTACTTTGGCGCGAATATGAGGTACATCATTGATCACTTGGAGAGTAGCGGTAGCCCAAAATTGTTGAAGCCATGGACCAATAAGATCAGGATCAACCAACAAAGAGTAATTAATGGAGCAGCCAGTGAGAAAGTCGATGATTTGATAAAAATCAGCATTCTGAGCCGTCTTTTCCACACACGCAATCATGTTGTGCTTGTTACAAGAGCGAATGTTTGCCATTTGAAAAGAATTTGATGTGCGTCGGAGGTTGGAAATTAAAGAATGTATGAATGAAAGTAAGTAAAGTGAGAGAAAAATGCAATTCAGTTGAGTATTTATAGGTTGCGACGGCTAACTAAGAAGTT
This sequence comes from Tanacetum coccineum, assembly GCA_026074375.1. Lineage (NCBI taxonomy): Eukaryota > Viridiplantae > Streptophyta > Magnoliopsida > Asterales > Asteraceae > Tanacetum > Tanacetum coccineum. The sequence continues at coordinate 5,390 of BQNB010015996.1, forward strand.
ACCGTTGTAGATACGTTTTTAGCGCAAAAACGTACGTTTGACCGTTGACCGAACGTTAGAACAGTACTTTGTTGTCTAAGCAGTACTTTCTAAGGCAACCAGTACTTTGAGTTGGATTAGCAGTACTTTCAACACAAAAAGATGTTCAACTCAAATATGTGCAACAACAACCCTTCAACTTTGCAAACTATCTCTTCAAATCATCAAACCTTTGAAAAATCATTCATATCCTCCCCTCAAATATAGCTAGAGTGCTTCAAAAATCCAATCTAACCAAAACAGTACTTTACTTGATCACCAGTACTTTATATGTGATCCTCCCCTCAAAAATAGCTATGGGTTCATCATCCCAATTGTTACCACCAAAAAGTTAAATCTTGCCAAGTCAAAGCCTTTGGTGAGTAAATCTGCTACATTGTCATCAGTATGAACCTTGACCACATTAATGAGCCTTTGCTCATAACAATCTCGAATGAAGTGATGTCGAATCTGAATATGCTTGGTCTTCGAGTGAAAAACAGGATTTTTCACAATGCAAATGGTGCTCTCATTGTCGATATGGATTTCAGTGTGCATGAAGTTAAATCCATAATCAAGTAGTTGATTTTGCATCCAAAGAACCTGAGCACAGCAACTTGCAGCTGCTACATATTCTGCTTCTGTAGAGGAGATAGCCACAATTGTTTGTTTCTTGCATTGCCTGGAAAATAGTCTTTCTGCCAAGATATTGACATCCTCCTGAAGTTGATCTTCTGTCATGGTTGTCCCCAGCATAGTCACTATCCGAAAAAGCTTCCAAATGAAAAGGAGAGTCTTTAGGATACCATAAACCCAAATTAGGTTGATGTTTGAGATACCTAAAGATCCTTTTGACAGCATGTAGATGGGAAACCTTTGGAGTGACTTGAAATCTTGCACACAGACAAACAGCAAACATGATGTCTGGTCTTGAAGCAGTTAAGTACATGAGACACCCAATCATAGACCTGTAAAGATGTACATCAACATTTTCACCTTCTTCATCTTTTCCTAAAGATTTATGAGCTTCAATGGGGGTGGATGCTGGTTTAATGGTTCTGAAGTCAAACTTGTTGAGAATATCTTTCACATATTTGTCTTGACTTAGAAAAATACCATCATTGGATTGCTTGACTTGAAGCCCTAAAAAGAAAGTGAGTTCACCCATGGAACTCATCTTGAATTCCTTTTGCATTAGATCTTCAAAATCCTTCACCATAGAAGACTTGGTAGATCCAAAGATGATATCATCAACACTTATACCAGTACCAAACCTGATATCTCTTCTATCCTTCTCTTAATAAACAGAAGTTTTATCAATAGCCCCTCTCTATATCCATGCTTCAAAGAAAAGTGGAAAGTCTTTCATTACATGCTCTTGGGGCTTGAGCAGGCCATTTAAAGCGCCTTGACAACTCTGTAGGACCTTGTTTGGTGAGCAGGATCTTCAAAACCTGGAGGCTTATTTGTTTGAAAATACACTTCTTCTGGGATGTTGCCATCTAAGAATGCACTATTTGACATCCAATCTGATAGACAATGAACCCCATGAAAAGATGCAAATGCCAAAAAATGAGTCTTATTTGCTCAATTCTCGGCCAACTGGTGCGGAATACTTCATCATAATCCACACCTTCTCTCTTGTCGGTACCACTTGTGCAATAGGCGTGCTTTGTTCTTGATATAGTACCCCGTTCTTCTCTCTTTGTTTTCGAAAAAACCCATTTTAGTTCCAATAACCTTTTTGCCTTTGGTAGGTCACATAACACCATACCTCATGTAGCTTTGAATTGAAGCAGTTCTTCTTGCATTGTTCAACCCCAACTTTCATCTGCTAAGGCTTGAGAGACTTTCTTGGGTTCCTCTTGAGATAAGAAACAAGCAAACAAGCATGTTTGCTGATCTTTGTGGTTAGTTCTATTTTTCTTGTATATGAAAGACAGCAATGCTTGATGTTGATGTGAAGTACTGTCTTGAAGCTTTCTTCTTGTTTGAACCCCAGCAGTACTTTTGCCAATAATTTGACTTTGAGGATGAATCTTATGAATTCTAAGTGTGGGAGTAGAGGGAACATCAATGGTAGGATCCATGTTGTTGTAGTCAGCTACTCCGCCTTCCTCAGCATCAAAAGAGTTTGTAGAGAAAACACCATCTGTTGGAGTATCATCATCAGAATCTGTAGGTGTATTGCCAGTACTTTGAGGAGGTGTATTAGCAGTACTTAGAGTGAAAGTACTGTCAACATGTTCTTTTCCCTTTGCAATAGATATTCTCCTCTTTTCCTCTTCAAAAGCAATCCTTTGATCATCATTATGAGCTTTGGCAAGAGATTCTTGATGCATCAAACTTACAAGCTCATCATGTAAAGCTTGATCTTCAGAGGACAATTTAACTTCTTTTGCAGCAGTACGTTCCTCTGGAGGCATAGGCTGAGTGGTATGAACAATGAATTGCTGGTCATCTAAATCTTCAGCATCATCACAAGTTATTCCTTGTTCTTTTGAATCAGCATAGTTTTCTTTCCTTACAGGAATGTAATTCATGGATGGAGTTAGAAGGTCAAGATCAAACATCCAATCAGGACCTTTTCCCTTTTGATTCTCCTGATTCTCAAGAAAGTTTACATGAAGACAATCTTGAACCTTTCTTGTGACCCTGTTATAGACTCTAAACCCTTTGCTGTTAGTAGAGTATCCCAACAGATATCCTTCTTCTGACTTGCCATCAAACTTACCCAAATGATCCAGAGTATTAAGTATAGTCAGAGAGCATCCAAAAGGTCTCATGAAACTGATGTTAGGAGATCTTCCCATCAAGATTTCATAAGGAGTCTTCATTTGAGGTTTAGTCACCAACACTCTATTAAGCACATAACAAGCAGTATTGACTGCTTCAGCCCAAAATTGAATAGGTAGAAGGGAGTCTGCTAACATAGTTCTAGCAGCTTCAATAAGAGTCCTATTCTTTCTTTCTGCAACACCATTTTGCTGTGGAGTCCTGGCAATGCTATATTCTCTCTTGATTCCTTTCTTGGCACAAAACTCATTCATAAGTTGATTCTTGAACTCTGTTCCATGATCACACCTGATGGTCTTCACTTTATGTCTTAGCCTGTTTTCCAAACCCACAATCAAATCATGAAGCATATCATATGTTTCATCCTTGTAGGCCAAGAAAAACACCCAACTGAATTTGCTGCAGTCATCAGTGACCACCAAGCAGTACTTTTTCTTGTTTATACTCTCTACTGAAACAGGTCCAAATAAGTCCATGTGGAGCAATTCAAGAGGTTCTCTGACAGTTCTTTCCTCAATCTTCTTGCAAGATGCCCTGTGCTGTTTACCCTTTCTACATGCCACACAAGAGTGATCAAGCTTGAATGTCTTTGAAGGTAAACCCCTAACCAGATTGCCTTTAACCAACTTGTTGATATTTTTGAAGTTGACATGCCCCAGTCTTCTGTGCCATAGGACAGCTTCATCCTCTGTTGCCTTTGCAACCAAACAAGTGATTCCACCAGAGGGAATAATATTCTTTAGATCCAAGCTGTAGACATCATTCTTTCTAGGAGCTCTAAGAATTACCAGATCTTCATCAACAAACTTGAACTTTGGAGATAAGATAAGACATTCTTTATCTGTGAAGAGAACATTGTGCTTCTTATCACAGATTTGAGAAACAGATAAGAGATTAAACTTGAGCTCCTCCACATAGCTAACTTTCTCAAAGTCTAAGCATGATGTCTTGATTGTCCCTTTTCCTGAGATTCTTCCTCCTTTAGAATCATTTCCAAAGGCTACATAACCACCTTTAAATTCTTTAAAATCAGACAATTTGTCCTTGTCTCCTGTCATACTTCCAGAGCAACCACTGTCAATGATAGCATAGTCCTTGAGATCTTCTTCTGGATTGCCCTGTACAAACAATTTCAGAGAATTAGACTCTTTTAGGGACCCAAGTCATAACTGACTTGGATACCCCTAATGGAGTTACATACTCAAATTGCTTGAGTGTGTAAGATCCATTACCCCTATTCACAGAATCTAGATATTTCCCTTTTGGTTTCCATGTTTGTTTTGGACTTATCATTGCACTCTTTTTGACAGTTTGTGGAAGTACTGCTTGGGATCCAACAGTACTTCCTTTCTTTACCCAGATCGATTTAACAATTTTCTTGGGTCTTTGTGGTCTATGAGGAGTCCTTGTGGTAGAAGACCTCGATGATGGTGAGTAACTTGAGATTCTAGGTCTTCTATTATCCATCCTTGGATAATAACTTCCATCAGTACTTCGTGAAAGTACTGCCTGTGGTACTCTAGATCTAGCAGTACCTTGATAAGTCACATTAGCAGTACTTTTTGAAGGTACTGTTTGTGTCATTTTTGGTCTAGCAGTACTTATCAACCCATCCCTTGTAAGTACTGCTGATGGAATAAAGGATCTCCTTTGGTGAGGGTACCTAGAGTTTCTTGCGAAATTACTATGGTTCACTCTTTGGATGTTGTTCCAAACTGGTCTTGTTTCCCTTGAACCCTGTGTTCCCTTAGGTTTATGACTTCACTAGGTAGAGACGACCATAGCCGTTATTGATCAACATTACTCTTCCACATCTCAGTTACACATTTATAGAGCTTGACAAACATGTCTATCACTGATTATTCACGTGGTTATATATCCACACATCTCTAGGCAAACTTAGCGCTCGGTAACTACACGAAAGCGACGACACAGTTAAACACTTTAGATTATCGATGGCACAACATCCTCTTAGTAGAGTTGATATCACACAGTCTGATATCAGAGATCACAAGGCAAACACTTCATCAACCCAATCACCTTGTCAACAGTGCCTAATATAAATGAAGGTACGAAGTAGCAATACTAAGGATCTCCTTTGAGTGTACAATATGAGTAAGTAGGTGCCGCGACGTAACGAGACATATAGGATAGCTGTGCACTTACTATGGAGATTATCACACTCCAGTATGTGAATTTGTTCCAACACATACAGCGCGTCTTAGTTTCCTTGAACCCCTGGACGCTCGCCAGTAAGATATTGGTATCTGTCAGCATATATGAGGAATATAGAACACTCTAGTATAGTAGTGTTCTTTCTCCATTACTGTACAGTTTTTAGACCTCACTGACCACTTAATCTCTGCACGGACTCTAGCAAAGTAGAGAGAAGCAGAGAGCGAGAGAGGTTTTTTGCCGAGAGATACTGAGGTACAACATACACAAACAATCACAACAATTACATTACTACCACTCCCTAATGAGTATCCCAAAGCTCTGTTCCTAGATTCTTGACCAACACTGATCAATATTATCTATCTTATTCATAGGCACGCACGAGTTCTATCAAACATAGATAGTATGAGTATAGCTCCAACTTACACACTCTGAGGTGAAAAGCAGTTTCCTTTTGACTTCTAAACACTCAGGTGCGCTAGCCCATACGTCCACACTATCTCGCACTCATCTCCATTGGCAATTTGAGAGTACAGAATTATCTGATTCTATACTCAAGTTCACTCGTGTCATAGAGAGCAACCTACATGATTCATTTGTCTGCTCACAGATATATACACGAGACTATAGATCTCTTACCGCAAATCTTACTGTCATTTCTATACTCCTGTATTCGAGATATAGACCGATTGTACGAGCCCTATATGCGACGCATTAATACTTGCCGAGACAGTAGTTGCACAGTACTTGATCTTAGATACTACTGTGCCTTATAAGTTCACAGTTCTTTGAAAGATTTCATCTATATCGAGTATGTACAGAACTTTCACGTCTCATAGATATCCACAGTCACATCCACCCTATGACACTAAGTCTCTCTATTAAAGTCTCTACGAGCGAAAGTTGCCGACACACTCAGAGTGCGCCAAACCCTACCTCTGTAATATGCACAGACTCACTCTTATACTTCTATTCATATAGTATGTATGTCAGCGACTAACACGTCATACAAGAGATGCAGTACAGTCACTGGGAGTCATGTCTATTCCTATGACTCATAGATTTTATCACAAGTTGATGAGAGTCAGCGAGAGTCACACTCGATCTCGATGATCGTGTCGAGATATACAGTGACTTGAGTCTACTATTTACGCTTCTTGTTTTTCTACCACACAGAGTTCCTACACAGATGGCTCTTTCTACATCTATTTAATAGGTCACTATATGTTATCCGCCTGAGATGAGTTATCTAGCTCATGACTTAATCACGCGCTCAAGTGCATGATAGATCAATGACTCTTATCTATGATAATGTTCTATTACGGCATGACACTCTATTGACTCTAAGCTCATTTAGATATCCTAGAATTAGTCCGAGCTCTTTGAAAATTATCACTTAGATGACTTCTTCAATCGAGAGACACATGAATGCTATATATCTCTCAGAGCAAACTTTTTTTTGCTGGGATTTGAAGATTCTCTGATACTCACTGAGGGTGGACACACATGATTAAGTAACGTCGTGACTATATCATGCTAGATCCATAACAGCATACTAGAGAACCAACATGGTTGTGATCTAGGGTTCTTATCTACTATATGTGTAGTTGAATCAACTGGCTTACTCTCTCAACTAATGAACGTGTCAACAACTTATAGAGTGTGAACACAAACAGTAGCCTTGTGAGCATGGTAGAAAGCATTCGATATCACTGTGTGAAACAACGATGATTCGTGAGAGTATCACATTGCACATAAGTGATTCCTGGACGTGAGAATGTTTTTAGATAGCATAGAGTGGATAGAACTTGTAATTCTATACTATGAGGTAGACACACTGTACGATAGCGGTGCATGGAGTATTAGTTGAGGAGGTTTGAGATCATGGAACGTACTGGATGGGATGGGAGTGAGTCATCTAGAGATGGAGTTACACTACACTATAGTTTCGAAAACATCTATACTCTAGGGATGTGACGTGACAACACTCAAGGTATATTAGTTATACATCTTGATGTGCACGAGAGGGTGTAAGTTGGATTATGAAGATGGAGGATAGGGTTTTTGTGGGGATATTGGATTGTGGATAATTGGGGGTGGAAGTGTATTATAGGTTATTGGGGGAGGATGGTATGAATATGGTTAGTGTGGATTGTGGGGTGTGTTAGAAGAAGGTAGGAGGGGTTGTTGATGTTGTGGGTTGTTGTTGATGGGGTTTATTTTTTGGATTATGTAGAGGGGTTGTTTAAAAGGGAGGGTAGGAGTTGAGGAAAGGGAGGAGTGTTTTTATAATTTAAGAAAGGGTTATGAGGGGAGTGAAGATAATGGATGGAGTTTTAGGGTTGAGAGGGGTGTGATAATAGGAATTTGGGGGTTATAGTATGTTTAATGGGAAAAATTTAAGGTGTTTTAAAGGATATTAGTGTTGTTTAAATTGGGGTGGTGTAGGAAGGGGAATATTATAGATAATAGGGGGAGGTTAAGTTGGTATTTAGTGTGTGTATGGGTGAGGTGTGGTTAGGTAGGAGTTGGATAAAATATAATGAATAATTTTTGAGGGAATGTTAATGTTGGAGGTGGTGGTAGAAGAATTATTTTGAAATGTGAACAGACCATGATCAAAGGCTACAATATAGTGCCTTGTGTGCATTGGACAACCAACCACCAAAGCGCCCAATATTGTAATCAAGACTTCCTAATATTCCCGAAAACCCGTGTTTATTTTCCTGAAACGCGTATAGCCTTTCAACATCAGTGAGTGTTGGTTTTCGTAAGAACTCAGGTCCAAAAATGTGTACAATAGATGTACAAATTTTTTTAAGACATTGACGAGACGTGGCGTTACCTATCTGCAAATACTCATCAAGGGCGTCAGGAACGGTGCCATATGCTAATTGACGAATCGCAGAGGTGCACTTGATCAACGGGGAAATTTCTAGTTTTCCGGTACAATCTTCTTTCTCACGAAAAAATTCACATTGAAGAGTTAGTTCTTCAACTATACCCGTGAAAAGTGATCGACTCATTCGGAACCTGTACTGCTTCTGGAAACATCGGATTGTCGCTAAAATAGGCTGCAACTAAACGTTCTTGCGCTCCATAGTAGTCACGATTTATGTTTGTTCTCTTTTGCCGTTTTGGTTTTGGTA
>BQNB010015996.1:16338-36350 GCA_026074375.1 Tanacetum coccineum
TCAGCCTTGTTCTGTCGGTTGTAATCTTTGATTATGGACTTTATTGCCGAAATGTGCCCTTCAATTTGCTCTTTTGTGAGAGGAGGGGGAGTCCCTTCTCGCTCGTTCCGATCGTCCATCCCTCCTCCAGATGGTTCCGTCATTCTCTCTTAGCTGGTAGATGAGATAAACGGGTCCCACGGATGGCGCCAAAATGTTAAGGTAAAATACCGTACCTTGAGTTTAGGGCGCGTTCCCTACCCTCTTGGTGAAGTATCCTCTTAAATTACCTGAAAGTAAGAAAGAACACCCGTTAACTCGCCCCGGGTGTTGACCCAGGACCAAGCTCGGGCGTGAGAGTAAGTAGGTGAATATGAGCCGAAGGGGCTATATGTTGGAGCCGAAGAGGCTATAGTAATAAATATGTGTGTGTGTGCAGTAAATGCTGTCTTTTGAATAGTAAATACGGGGGTATTTATACTAGTCTAAACACTGTAGGGATGTACGGTTTCTGGCATGTAGGTGACGACCCTTTCGTCATGTCTCTATCGCCTGTGTCTTAGATGGTGACATCTCTTTAGTTGACTTCATAGTTCATCGTGTAGTCACTATCTTCCTGTGTTTATGGTGACGTTACCTCTTTGATGACGTTGTCCTGTAGATCTCTGAGATGAAGTCAGCGCTTTGTTGTTTACTAGGCTGACGTCTCATACCCGTTTGGAACTTCGTGGCCCGTTCGGACCCTTGTGGCCCTTTCGGACTTGAATAGCTTGCTTGGTCTGGAATGATTCGATTGGGCTTGAGTGGTTTGCTTGGGCTTTATGTGGCCCATTCGGACTATTGGCCTGTCCGGCATATACGCGGACAGTCACCACTAAACCGGGGAAAATGGAGCTTCAAATAAGGTTTCACTTCACTTCCGTGAACAACCATTTGTCCGCCCTTGAAACCCGAAGAACTGGACGGGGGCTTATCTTTGAGAGATTGCACATCCGACATCAAACGTTCCAACGTATGAAACAAAATTCATAATTATGAGGAGTTGAGATCCACTTGTCCCCTTGATGTGTATGAGACAAAATCATAATTTCAGTGGGTTAAAAACCCATTATGACTTCTTCATCAGTCTTATTCGGTGCTTACACCGTTTTGAAGGACTATTTCCTAACACACAGTCATGATTGGGATTTGACAGCTGTTGTGTGATTTGACGAAACCCAAGCCCATTTGGGGCCTATAAATAGTCCATAGTTACTTATTTTTTACCGTGTGTAAAAAATTTAAATATCATAGCCGAACGTCCCTTGCTTGCAAGATAGCTATCCGACTCGTCCAGCCGCCTTTTTTCTTTATTGTAATCAGATATACCTATCTATCCCTTATTTGACTTTGTAAGTTGCCGCCACCCTCGGGATCTTTGAAAAATCTCTGACCGTGGAACGAGTTGACATGTGGTCGCAAGCCGAAGCGCCTCTTCGTCCAACAAGCTTACAAGGTGTTTCATAAATTTCTAGAACCATGAAACCTTCGGATGTGAAAGCCCTTACTCGTAAATATAAAATTCCTAGGGATCTGCACCCCGTTGCTGTGTCTTCCGAATGGACCATGGACCGTCTGACCGATGAGTATATAGGTCTCTACGAGCAGTATTTTGAGTTTGCCGGACTAAGGGGTACCGATTTTCTGACCTTCCATCTTGCTGTGAATAGGCACATTCATGCACATATCTCCCATTATGCCATTAGGTATGACCCGAATGACCTTAATATTCGATTGTATTGTCGAAGCCTTAACATCGTCCCTTCGGTAACTTTGTTCCGGGTTTTTTATAAGCTTAGCAAACAAGGGGATTGGTTTTCATTCGAGAAAAGGGCCGGTAAGGATTTTCGAGGTAAGATTTTGAACGAAACATTCTCTTGTATGAAAAAGTGGAAAGGGCGTTTCTTTTTTATTGATCGAAGAGCCATTCCGGATGCTATGTGCTGGAGGCATCATGATTCGGATATAAGTGATCCTGCACCCAAGGATGGGTTCGATGAGGATGATGTTATTGCTCTGACCAACCAGCCTATTGATATTCGTGGTATTCCGAGCGGGTTGCTTTTTAGTGCTGGGTTGGCTATCACTTGGGAATTTCCTAAGTTCCGTCCTTTGTTCAAAGATCCGGAGGGCAATGGTAATGAGAGGGCACTTATCTCCTTTATTTGTTTGCGACTTTGTGTATATTCCTTCCTTTATTTTCTCACCTGGTGTGTTTTTTTTTTGTAGTTGTTACCATGTCGGAGTATTTACGTCTTCCTTTTCTTTCCGGGATGACTATCGAGGCTGGGGGGCCTTGACCGAACAAGACGTCATTCCTCAACATACTACCACTCCTCTTAGTGACGATGAGCAAGTTCCCGGCAAGACGGATTCACAACAAAGGGTTGAGGCCTCAGATCCTAAGATAGTGGCCACTAGGATAAGGAAAGCGCAGGCTGCTGCCAAGAGAAAGGCCGAGAAGAACAGGGGGTCCGAAGGTGCCAGTGGGCCTGAGGGGAGTTCGAAGAGGCGTAAGGAGAAATCTTCTGATCACATCCCTTGTCCTACTCCTCTTCGGACTATAGAGGCGGTTACTTCGGATGTTTCTAGGGGTGAAAATGTGGTTTCCCCTACTCAGGCTCAGGGAGATAATTTGCTTGAGATTCCTGCACATGACTCTGCTAATACTACTTGTATTCGAATGGGTTACCTCTCATATAGATTTAGCTACCGTGGGGTCGCTTCCTCCGAGGAGGCCTTGCCATATGTACAATATGTTTCGTCGGAAGGGATTTTGCCCTTTCTTCTACGTTTTTTTTTTGTCCGGAGGGGTTGTGCCCTTCCCTATCATTTTTACCCTGTGACTTGGTTGTCTGTGGGATTTATTTTGTCCGGAGGGGCTGTGCCCTTCCCTATCATTTTTACCCTGTGACTTAGTTGTCTGTGGGGTTTATTTTGTCCGGAGGGGCTGTGCCCTTCCCTATCATTTTTACCCTGTGACTTGGTTGTCTGTGGGATTTATTTTGTCCGGAGGCTTGTGCCCTGCTTATCAATTTTTACCCTAGTGACTTGGTGTCTGTGGGATTATTTATCTGGAGGGGCTGAGCCTTCCTTATCAATTTTTACATGTAACATGGTTTCTGTCGTAGATTTATTTGTCCGGTATGGGCTGTGCCCTTCCTTATCAATTTTTACCCTGTGACTTGGTTGTCTGTGGGATTTATTTGTCCGGAGGGGCTGTGCCCTTCCTTATCAATTTTTACCCTGTGACTTGGTTGTCTGTGGGATTTATTTCGTCTAGAGGGGCTGTGCCCTTCTATATCATCGTCACCCTGTGACTTAGTTGTCTGTGGGATTTTCACATCCAGAGGTCATAACAATCATTCATCGGAAAATTGCTCTCCCCATTGAAAAGATTGGAGTACTAGCTTATCACATCATTAGTAAAATATAGCGTAACAATACAGAACTCATAAAATAATAAACCCTACAAAAAGCATTTGCGTAAAGTTGATCGCGTGCCAAGTTCGAGGACTACTTGTCCTCCATCGTTTTGCAATTTATAAGGAGCCAATTTCGATGCTTCTTTAACCCTGTATGGGCCTTCCACTTGGGACCTCATCTTACCCTGATCCACCACTCTGCTAGCCTCATTCCAGCGTTATACAAACACTCTTGGCCAGAATCCTGCCGGACGTACTTTCTTGTTGTAGTACTGCTCCATTTTTGACTTGTATCTGGCTTCTCGTATAGCGGCCGCTTCCCTTCGTTCCTGCAGTAAGTCCAGGTTCAAGCGTTGCTCTTCTTCGTTGAACTCCTCCCTAATCATCAACGTTCGGTAGGACGGCATGCCTATTTCTGCCGGAATAACCGCTTCACTCCCGTAAGTTAGGCTGAAGGGGGTCTCGCCGTTGCTTTGCTTGATTGAGGTGCGGTGGGCCCATAGTACATTTGGCAATTCGTCCACCCATCCTGCTTTTTCCCTTCCTAGCCTAGTTTTGATTCCTTCCATGAGGCTTCGGTTTGCCCTTTCGACTAAACCGTTAGCCTGTGGATGAGCTACCGCTGTATTCATCTGTTGAATCTCAAACCTTTTACACCAACTCTTGAAGGGGTCGTTTATCAGTTGTGCCCCATTGTCCGTGACAATGATTCTTGGGAGACCATATCTGCATATGATATTGTCCATCACGAAGCGGATTATTTCCTTGCCCGTTATCTTGACCAGCGGCTTTGCCTCTACCCACTTGGTGAAGTAATCAATGGCTACAACTACGAACTTAGCTCCTCCTCTGGCCGGAGTTAACGGACCAAGTATGTCCATTCCCCACTGATAGAAAGGCCACGGGGCCATGATGGAAGTCATGAATGTTTTTGGGAGTCTTGGTATCGGTGAGTGAATCTGACACGAGTCACACTTATCTACCTCCGTTTTTGCATCTGCATGCATGGTGGGCCAATAGTAACCTTGTCTTATTGCCTTCCTTACTACTGCTCTAGGACCTACATGCATTCCGCAAGATCCCATGTGAATTTCCCGAATGACATAATTTGCCTGAAGAGGTCCTACACATCGCAGCATAGGAATCAAATATCCCTTTTTGAATAGGACTCCAGACTCTATTGTATACTGGCCTATCTTGGCACGCAGGGCTCGTGCCTCGTTTTTATCCGATGGTACTATGCCCTCCTCCAAGTATTTGATGATGGGAGTCATCCAGTTGTCTCCCTCCTCTTCTACTATAGTCTGTACTTCTTGGACCTCCGTTGACCGTTCATTCAGGACCTCAACCAATATCTCCTTGGTAAGGTTGTGGAACGGCACGGTGGCTAGCTTGCTCAACACGTCAGCCTTCTGATTACTTCCTCTTGGTATGTTTTCAATGGAGAAGGTCTGAAATTCAGAGATGTACTCTCTAGCTTTGGCTAGGTATTTGATCATTGAATCATTGCTAGCTTCATATATCCCATTAATCTGACTGGCCACGAGCTTGGAGTCTACTTTGACCTCTATCCACAGGACATTCATCATTCGCGCTATACGTAGCCCTGCTAGGAGAGCCTCATATTCTGCTTCGTTATTTGTGCTGGCAAATGTTAACCGGAGGGCATAAGCATATTCCGCTCCACTAGGTCCAGTTAAAACAAGACCGGCTCCCGAGCCTTTTGAACTGGCCGCCCCGTCAGTGTAAAGGGTCCATGCCTCTGTGTCGTCTATCTCCGGAGGGACCTCCGGACTCTGAAAATATTCATCTTCCCTTTCTCCATCTGGGGCGTCAGAAAGGAAATCTGCTAGGACTTGACCCTTTACTGCATTCCGCGGTATGAAGGAGATCTTGTATGTTCCTATCTCTACTGCATATTTTGCTAGCTTCCCCGAGGCTTCTGTCCAACTGAGTATGTTTTTTATTGGCTGATCCGTGATGACCTTTACCAGATGAGCTTCAAAAAATCTCCTTAGCCTTCTTGTCATGTTAACCAATGAAAGAGCTAGTTTTTCCAACGAGGAGTAGTTCCTTTCTGCCTCGTTTAGTGTTTTGCTCACGTATTATACTGGACATTGTCTTCCGTTCCGGTCTGTCAAGAGTACTGCGGAGACCGCCTCCCTAGACACCGCTAGGTATGCGTATAACGTTTCTTCCGGGAAAGGTGGTGTCAGCGATGGAAGCGACATGATCAGTCTCTTCATCTGCTGAAAAGCCTCTTCCGCCTCCGTGGTCCATCGGTATTCGTGCTTGTTCTCCTTCGTTATATTTTTCAGTGTGTTGAAGAAAGGGAGGGCCCTTTCGGCTGATTTGGCCAAGAAACGATTTAAAGAAGCTAGTTTCCCGCTGAGGCTTTGCATCTCTTTCAATGTTTTAGGGGACTGAAGGTCTGATATAGCTTTCGTCTTCTTAGGATTTGCTCGGATTCCCTCCGAAGTGACCATGTACCCCAGGAATTTGCCTTCCTCTACTCCGAACGAACACTTTTTGGGATTTAGCTTCATGTTTATTGTTTTCAAACCTTCAAACGTCTCTGCTATATCAGCCAGGAGACTTGTCTCTTCCTTACTTTTGATTACCATATCATCTACGTATGCCTCCAGGTTTCTTCCTATCTGGCTTTGGAAGGTCGAGTCTACCAGTCTTTGATAGGTGGCCCCTGCGTTCTTTAGACCGAACGGCATCTTCGTATAACAATACGTTCCCTGCTCCGTGTAGAAAGCTGTCTTTTCTTCGTCCTCTTTTGCCATTTGGATTTGATGATACCCTTTGTAGGCATCCAAGAAGCACTTGTACCTGAAACCCATGACCGCCTCGACTTTGCAGTCTATGTTAGGTAAAGGATAATAATCCTTTGGGCATGCTGAGTTCAGGTTTTTGAAGTCGATGCACATTCTCCAAGATCCGTCACACTTCTTGACTCCAAGATCCCGCCTTACGAGGTATCCTTCGACCTCTGCTTCTATTATCAGTGGTTCGTCCGACGCATCATCCGTCATAATTGGCGGGAAAGAGATAGGAGTGTTCATCCAAGACTCCGTTGCTTCGCGGTCTTTTCGTTTCTTCCTTTTAGAAGAGTGAACGTTGACCATGTTAATAACCTTCTGCACCGGAGGGTTTCTATTTTGTCTCCTTTCCACCCTCTGCCTTAGATCTTTCATCAGATGATTAAGCTTTCCTGATTCTAAGGCGATTTCTAGTTGCTTTCTCAGCTGGATGCAGTCATTTGTGTGATGACCCTTGTCCTGGTGATAATCACAGTATTTATCCGGGTCACCCGTCCTCAACGGATTTGCCACAGGTCTTGGTGGTGGTAGTTGCAGTTGCGTTTCCGTTGCCAATATTTCTTTAGGGCACTTTGTCAAAGAATCTAACGAAAGTACCGGTACAGGTCTGTTTGTTCGTTCCCTTTGGTGGTACGGGGCTCCGTAATCTCTGTGTCTTCCCGTATTAAAGTTGTCTCTGCCCTTGTAAGAATTCCTATAGTCGCTTTTCCGGAAATCCTTTCCCGAGCTGTTCCGACCGTCTCGGTCGTCTCTTCTGGCAGCTGGAAAAGTTAGCCGGTGATGGACGTCTCGCGACCCTTCCGGAAAAGATAATCGACGATGGATGTCTCGCGATTCTCCTAGCGGTAATTCCGCAAGGGCATATGCCTCCTCGGCCCTTACGAACTCATCTAAACGTCTCATCATTTCATCGACTGTCTTGGGCACGCTACTAGCAAAACGCTTGGCTAATTCGGGGGACTTAACAGAATCCATGAATGATGAAATTTTCATAACTTCCGGAACACCCATGATGAATCCTGTCTCCACGGTCCATCTTTCCTTGAATGCCGTTAAGGTTTCATTAGCTTTCCTCACTATCTTGGTGATTTCGTGAGGTTCTTTGTAACACGCTTTCCTGGTTGAATATCTAGTGGTGAAAGCCTCTCTCAGCGTGGGACGAGCAGTGGAGTTGAAAGAGCCTCGGTCTCGAGCCGACCTCATCGTGAGGGCGAGTGTCGTCGTTGAGGACGAGGGGCTGCTACGAGATCGCAGGACCGGAGGCGCGGTCGCGGGACGCCCCCTTTGTGGCTGAGCGGCCGTCGCCTAGCGTTGCGTGAGAACATTTCGGGTCCCCTACTGTCCTATGGCCATTCTATCCTGTTACTATTTTGCTGTTAGCCTTTCTCTCCTCATCACGATTCAAAATGTCTGCCGGGATCAGTGGACCCTATCGTTTCTATGATGTGTATTAGTTTAATATAGACGAGAACTCTAGGAACACAAGAAAACTCAGATATATTATTAGCAATCGAAAACGGGACTATAGATAATAAAGTGGCGTCTTTAAGTGTTGATCGTAGAGAAGAGGTTTAGCGTTAAATTGTCGGTCATCGCGCGAGCTCCGCTTGCCCTCTCGAATGCGGGTCCTACTTTGTGGTTTTGTGTGTCCTCATCTCTGAAGTTCGCGTGCCTGTATACTGGGTGGAATCGGAGCGTCTCACATCAACGCGACGGGGTGCTGGTATCGGAAAGAGCTCACGAGATATAACTCCTCTATTATTGTAAAGTCTTTACTCTAATCAGATAGTGGTTCTACATTCTCTCCCTCTTATCATCTCCTTGGTCTTATTTCTCAGGAGACATAGTGGAGAATTAGATTACGACAATTTTTTAAGTAAAAACACAAATATTCAAAGGAACACACTACACCATCAAAAAAAAAAAAAAAAAAAAAAAAAAAAAAAAAAAAGAAAAAAAAAAAAAAAAAAAAAAAAAAAAAAAAAAAAAAAAAAGAAAAAAAAAAAATAAAAAAAAAAAAAAAAAAAAACAAAAAAAAAAAAAGAGAGAAAAAACAAAAAAAAAAAGAAAAGGAAAAAAAAAAGAAGAAAAAAAAGAAAAAAAAGAAAAAAAAAAAAAAAAAAAGAAAAAAGAAAGAACGCCCTTTACCGAAGAATAATCGAGTTCTCCGGTCCAGAGTATAGTCATCCAAGCCAACATCGCATTGTACGACGGGCCACTACCCGGCAGACCATTTGAAATCGTTTTGTGGGGGCAGCAAACTCGGGGAAGGCCCATCCAGTATGGTCCGAATGTATCAGCAAACGCTAGACGGGTCATCCAAAGGGGGTTCGAGAGACTCCTCCAATAGTCATAGACGAATGGTGGAGGCTGAGAGAGCATTCACCACCAGATATTCACCAGGAAAGCGTGTTATAAAGAACCTCACAAAATCACCAAGATAGTGAGTGAAAAGCTAGAATGAAACCTTAACGGCATCAAGGAAAGAAGACCGTAGAGACAGGATTCATCATGGCGTTCCGGAAGTGTATGAAGGATGCTCATATTCAAGGATTCTGTAAGTCCCGCGAAATAGCCAGCCGTTTTGCTATAGCGTGCCCAAGACATCGAATGATGTATGAAACGTTTAATGAGTTCGTAGTGCTGAGGAGGCATACGCCCTTGCGGAATTACCGCCAGGAGAATCACGAGGCATTCATCGTCGATTATCTTTTCCGGCAGGGTTGCGAGACGTCCATCAACGACTGACGTTTCCCCCTGCTAGAAGAGACGACCGAGATGGTCAGAACAACTCGGGAAAAGATTTCCGGAAGGGCGACTATCGGAATTCTTACAAGGGCAGAGACAACTTCAATTTAAAACGGAAGACACAGAAGGATAACGGAGCCCCGTATCCCCAAAGGGAACGAACAAACAGACCTGTACCGGTACTCTCGTTAGATTCTTTGACAAAGTGCCCGAAAGAAATACTGGCAACGGAAACGCAACTGCATCTACCACCACCAAGACCTGTGGCAAATCCGTTGAGGACGGTGACCCGGAATAATACTGTGATTATCACAGGACAAGGGTCATCACACAAATGACTTATCCCAGCTAGACAATTAGAAATCGCCTTA
This sequence comes from Tanacetum coccineum, assembly GCA_026074375.1. Taxonomy (NCBI): domain Eukaryota; kingdom Viridiplantae; phylum Streptophyta; class Magnoliopsida; order Asterales; family Asteraceae; genus Tanacetum; species Tanacetum coccineum. The sequence continues at coordinate 25,729 of BQNB010015996.1, forward strand.
GAATCGGAAAGCTTAATCATTTGATGAAAGATCTAAGGCAGATGGTGGAAAGGAGACAAAATAGGAACCCTCCGGTGCAGAAGATAATCAACATGGTCAGCGTTCACTCTTCCAAAAAGAAGAAACGAAAAGACCGCGAAGCAACGGAGTCTTGGATGAACACTCATATCTCATTCCCGTCAATTATGACGATGAATTGCGTACGACGAACCACGATAATAGGAATCCGAGGTCAGAAGGATAATCTCGTAGGGCGTCCACAAAAATGTGTACGAAGGTCATCAGTGAAGTCTGTTCAACATTGCTTCGAGAACCTTCCGAAGAAGGTGAAGGCTGGACTCAGGGAAACTAGAACTGATTTGGTGGGTTTTGCAGGAGAGGTATCGAAACCTTTGGGAAAAATTGACCTGGAAGTATGTTTCGGGAATGAAGGGTTGAGCCGGAGGACATCAATGAAATTCATAATCATCCGCGCACCACCCACAGAGTAATACTGGGGAGACAGCCTGAGATACTACTGCATCACATCAACTATCCATCATGATCAAATTCCCAACTCCAAAGGAATAAGCTACTTTTATCAACCACACCTCCCACCTCCGAACAATCACAATTGCTTGAATTGCCGAAAAGAGAGAGGAAAAGCAGATGAAAGGGAAGAAACGCCCCAAGAAGATGAGGGCGTTGTATTACCGAGCAATTAGTTGTCAACCCCAGCTTTCCGACCAAATGGTCACCATTGAGATGAAGACTCTCCAAGAGCTGTAAGGAGTCAACTAAACTCTTCTGAAGAAGCAACATGAGGTGTTCGCTTGGGAACCTGCCGACATGATCGGGTATCCCCCTCTAAAGGTCCATATAGCACGCCCTCAACGTAAACCCACCCCGATCCAGTATGTCAAAAGAAAAGAACCTTCTCCCCAAAAAAAGCGGGCAGTCACAAGAGAGTAACCGAGTGGTCAAAGCAGGGATAGTCCCGTCCCGGATCAAATACCCGACGTATATCTCCAACCCATGTTAGTCAGAAGTGTGACGGATCTTGGAGAATGTGCATCAGACTTCAAAAACTGAACTCAGCATTCCCCAAATGATTAATTATCCTTTACCTAACAAAGACTGCAAAAGTCGAGGCGGTCATGGTTTCAGGTACAATGCATCTTGGATACACCCTACAAAAGGTTATCATAAATCCAAATGGCGAAAAGAGGACGAAGAAAAGACAGCTTTTCTACACGGAGCAGGGAAATGTATATGGTTATACGAAGAATGCGTTCGGGTATCTAAAGAACCAGTGGCGCACCTACCAAGACAAGTAACTCGGCTTCCAAGCCAGATAGGTAAAGAAATCCTGGAGGGCATACGTAGAACGGATATGGTAATCAAAAGTAAGGAAGAAACAGGCCTCCTGGCTGATATAGCAGAGACGTTTGAAGGTTTGAAAACAATAAACATGAAGCTAAATCCCAAAAAGTGTTCGTTCGGAGTAGAGGAAGGCAAATTCCTAGGGTACATGGTCACTTCGGAAGGAATTCGAGCAAATCCTAAGAAGACGAAAGCTATATCGGACCTTCAGTCCCCTAAAACATTGAAAGAGATGCAAAGCCTCAGCGGGAAACTAGCCTCTTTAAATCGTTTCTTGGCCAAATCAGTCGAAGAAGAGCTCTCCTTCTCATACGACTCTGAAAAACATAACGAAGGAGAACAAGCACGAATACCGATGGACCGCGGAGGCGGAAGAGGCTTTTCAGCAGATGAAGAGACTGATCATGTCGCTTCCATCGTTGACACCACCTTACCCGGAAGAAACGTTATACGCATACCTAGCGGTGTCTAGGGAGGCAGTCTCCGCAGTACTCTTGACAGACCGGAATGGAAGGCAATGTCCCGTACAATACGTGAGCAGAACACTAAACGAGGCAGAAAGGAACTACTCCCCGTTGGAAAAACTAGCTCTTTCATTGGTTAACATGACAAGAAGGCTAAGGAGATATTTCGAAGCTCATCCGGTAAAGGTCATCACGGATCAGCCAATCAAAACACTCAGTAGACGAAGCTCGGGAAACTGGCCAAATATGTGCGTAGAGATAGGAACATACAAAATCTCCTTCATACCGCGGATGCAGTAAAGGTCAGTCCTAACCAGATTTTCCTTTCTGACGCTCCAGATGGGGAAAGGGAAGATGAGTATTTCCAGAGTCCGGAGGTCCCTCCAGGGATAGACGACACAGAGGCATGGACACTTTATACTGATGGGGCGTCCAGTTCAAAAGGCTCGGGAGCCGGCCTTGTTTTAACTGACTATGTGAGTGAATATGCTTATTCCCTCCGTTAACATTTGCCATCGCCAAAATAACGAAGCATAATATGAGGCTCTCTTGGCAAAAAAAAAAAGGGCTACGTAAGCGCTAATGATGAACGTCCTATGGATACGAGGTCAAGTGACTCCTAAGCTCTGTGTCCAGTCAATTAATGGGATATATGAAAGCTAGCAACGATTCAATGATCAATACCTAGCCAAAGCTATAGAGTACCATCTCCGAATTTCAGACCTTCTCCATTGACAACATACAAGAGGAAGTAATCAGAAGCTGATTGGTTGAGCAAGCTAGTCCACCGTGTCCGTTCCACACTTCCAAGGAGATATTGGTCGAGGTCCTAATGAACGTTCAACGGAGGACCAAGAAGTACATACTATAGTCGAAGAGGAGGGAGACAACTGATGACCCCACCATCAAGTACTTGGAGAGAGGGATAGTACCATCGAATAAAAACGAGGCACAGCCCACGCGCCAAGCATAGCCAATTACAATGGAGTCAGGAGTCCTATTCAAAAAGGGATAATTGATTCCTATCTGCGATGTTTAGGGACCCCTTCGCAAATTATGTCAACGAGAAATTCGACATGGATCTATTCGGAATGCATTAAGGCCCTTGGAGCAGTAGTACGGAGCAATTAAGACAAGGTTAACTCATGGCCTACCATGCATGCAGACGCAAAAACGGAGGTAGATAAGTGTGACTCGTGCCAGATTCACTCACCGATACCAAGACTCCCGAAAACATTCATGACTTCCATCATGGCCCCGTGGCCATTCTATCAAGTGGGGAATGGACATACTTAGTCAGTTAACTCCGCCAGATAGGAGCTAAGTTTCGAATGTGGCATTAATAACTTCACCAGTGGGGTAGCTGCAAAGCCGCTGGTCAAGATAACGGCGAAGGGAATAATCCGCTTCGTGATTGGACAACATCATATTCAGATATGTTCTGCCACAAGAATCATTGTCACAGACAATGGGGCACAACTGATCAACGACCCCTACAAGAGAGTTGTGTAAAAGTTTGAGATTCAACAATGAATACAGCGTAGCTCTCCACATGCGAACGGTTTAGTCTAAAAGCAAACCGAAGCCTCATGCGAAGGAAGCAAAACTAGTTTAGGAAGGAAAAAAGCATGATGGGTGGACGAATTGCCGAATGTACTAAAGGCCACCGCACCTCAATCCAAGCAAGCAACGGCGAAACCCCCTTCAGCCTAACCTTACGGAGTGAGGCGTCATTCGCAGAAATAGGCATGCCGTCCTACCGAACGTTGATGATTAGGGAGGAGTTCAACGAAGAAGAGCAACGCTTGAACCTGGACTTACTACAGGAACGAAGGGAAGCGGCCGCCATACGAGAAGCCAGATACAAGTCAAAAATGGAGCAGTACTACAACAAAAAAGTACGCCCGGCGGGATTTAGGCCAGGAGAGTTTGTGTACCGAAGGATGTAGGCTAGGCAAATGGAGGATCAGAAGCTGGTCTCAAGTGGGAAGGCCCATACAGGGTTACAGAAGCATTCGAAAATGGCTCTTATAAGTTGCAAACGATGGAGGACAAGATAGTTCCTCGGACTTGGCACGCGATCAACTTACGCAAATGCTATTTGTAGGTTTTATTATGAATTCTGTATCTCTATACGCTATATTTAATTAATGAATGTGATAGCTCGTACTCCAAACTTCAAAGGGGAGAGCAATTTTCCGATGAATGATTGTTATAACCTCCGGATATGAAAAATCCCAGACAACCAAGTCACAGGGTAAAATGATAAGGAAGGGCACAGCCCCTCCGGACGAAATAAATCCCACAGACAACCAAGTCACAGGGTAAAATGATAAGGAAGGGCACAGCCCCTCCGGACGAAATAAATCCCACAGACAACCAAGTCACAGGGTAAACGATAAGAAGGCTCAGCCCTTCCGAACGAAAAAAATCCCATAAAAACAACTATGTCACAAGGGTAAAAAATGAAAGGAAGGGCACAGCCCCTCTCGACGAAACAAATCGCCCCAGACAACTTAGTCACGGGGTAAAATGATAAGTGAAGGAGCACAGCCGTCTCCCGACAAAGTAAATCCCACAGACAACCAAGTCACAGGGTAAAAATGATAAGGAAGGGCACAGCCCCTTCGGACAAAATAAATCCCACAGAACCAAGTCACAGGGTAAAACCACATGTATTTTAAGTAAAAAAAAATTGGGAAAAGTAGAAGAAAAGGCAAAGTCCTTCCGGACGAAACATACGGTAGATATGGCAAAACCTCCTAGGACGAAGCGACCTCACGTATTCAACTACATAGGGAGTTAGCCATTCGAATACAATTAAAATAGCAAACAAGGAGAATCAAGTACGACATGCAAGATTTACAACGGCCACCAGTTAAGTTACTATAACAGGCCAAAAGAGGACGTTTGTTCAAAAATAGAGACAGAGTTCGACACAAGACCTACTATTACAATGGCAAAAGCTAAGTCGTTCATCGCAGACGGAGAGCTTTGGAACCTCCGGAAGCACGATCAGGGTCTTGAAGAGAGGGACCAGTCTTGGACTTCGAAATCTCTCGAGAGGCTGTGTCTTTCGAACCGGCCACCTCCGCGGCTCTAACAAGCTTGGGAGCAAAGGCAACACCCCCAGAGCCAGCCTTGGGAGCATCCTTTGGGGGAGGGGCAGGATGAAGTTTTAGGAGATCTGCGACCGACTTCTCAGAAAGAGATAGATACGATCACATACGAGTAAGTCTGAGAACAACCACTCAGTACTCAGCAATCATCGTCTTAATCCAGAAATAAGGATCAAACCTTCATACCTCATCATAATCTCACGAAGCTCCTACTTCGGACCTCGCTCAACCAGACCTTGTCCCCATCCATCTGAAGTGCAAGTTGAAAGGGAATAAGAGTGACTGTTTCATATTCCGTGCTCTGTCGGAGACGCCCATCCACAGTGTGGAAGGATTTTCTTAACAGCGTCAGTCTCTCCCTTTTGGCAAAAGCAAGATGGTCAGGAGCTCAACTCATTCTCCGAAAGTCTATCACTAAAACCCTTTCAGCATAAACCAATGTAGAGTCTTTTTTTGGCAAGCTGTCTTACTAGGTTTTCACAGTAGAAGATGGACCTCATCGGCACTTTTCAATTGTTGCTCCAACTCTTTGATCCGAAGGGCCTGTTCGGCATTGGTAGCCATTAAACCATCCTTTTCGGCTTGAACAACAGCAAGATGCTCAGAACATTGGGCATGCTCCTCGCGGAGTTTCCTATGCCTCTCGGACAAGGTGTTGTAGAAGTTCTGGACGATATTAAAGTCCTCTCGAGTCCGAACAAGATGACTCCGCGTAGTCTCAAGATCCCCTTTCAAGGCATGGTGGGTGTCATAAAGAGACTCAAACTGACGGAGAGCATGGGCCTGTGCCATAGCACCACGGGCCAAGGTAAACCAGGCTCTATCCAAAACAATGTTATTGTCCAAAAGATGCATCTCCTCTTGAACGCCAGGAGGAGTAAGGTTAGCCATTAAATCACGACACTCCTCCGGAGTGGTCACTCGGCTCCTCTGATGGATTCCCCAAGTCGGAACAAAAAGAGACGGAGGTAAAGAAGACCCAGCCCCATCGGCACCAACACCTGTGGAACACCGCCTATTAGCAACAAAAAAAAAACAACACATAAGAGAATGAAGAGGAAAGGGAAAGACAAACCTCTCAAAAGGGGATCAGGCATAGGAGTCTCCTCTTGAGCAACGGACTTCCCATTATCCGGACGGGTTGCAGTAGGAGGGATTGACTCAGCTCCAAGAACAACCCGCTCCGTGGTGTCGTTAACATGCCTCTCCGGTCCCTCAAGGTTAACCTCTTCGTCCACATCATCGTCAAAATTACCATCTCCAGTACCAACAACCCCGGAGTGTTCATCATGATGCTCTTCACAAGGGTGGGTGGTGGTATTAGCAGAATCATGCGGAGGAATCTCAAGCAAGTTATCCCCCTGAGCTCGGGTAGGGGAAACCACATTTTCACCCCTAGAAGCATCCGAAGCAACCCCCTCTATAGTCTGAAGAGGAGTAGGACACGGGATTTGATCCGTAGCTTTCTCCTTACGCCTCTTCGAACCCCTCTCAGACCCACTGGCACCTTCGGATCCCCTGTTCTTATCAGTCTTTCTCTTGGCAGCAGCCTGCGCTTTTCTTATCCTGGTGGCCACTATCTTTGGATCTGAGGTCTCAACCCTTTGTTGAGAGTCCGTCTTGCCAGGAATTGGCTGATCGCTATTGAGTGGGAGGGTAGTATGTTGAGGAATGACGTCTTGTTCGGTCAAGGCCCTCCCAGCCTCGATAGTCATCCCGGAAAGAAAAGGAAGACGTAAATACTCCGACATGGTAATAACTACAAAAAAAAACACAACAGGTGAGAAATAAGGGAGGGAATACATACAAAGTCGCAAACAAATAAAGAAAAGATAAGTGCCCTCTCGTTACCATGCACCTCGATCTTTTGATACAAAGGATAGAATTAGGAATATTCCCACGTGAACGGCCAACCCAGCACTGAAAAAAGCAGTCCGATCGGTATACCACGCAATAATCTTATTAAATTTTTTTAATGGGGTTGGTGGGGTCTAGTGTGACAACATCAGCCTCATCGAAACAATATTTGGTGCAGGGTCACTTATATTGAATCATGATGTCTCCTGCACTTAGCATACGGATTGGCTTCGGTCATAAAAAAAGAAGCGCCCTTTCCACTTCTTATACTACGGATCGTTTCGTTCAAGACTTACCCGAATATCCTTCCAGCCTCTTTTATCAAAGGAGAACCAATGTCCTTGTTTGCTAAGTTTATAAAAAACCCGAAACACAAGTTTACCGAGGGGACGATGTAATAGGCTCTCGTCAGTTCAACTCGAAGAGGGTCATGCGGGTCAAAACCCATGGCACTAGTGGGAGATGTGTACATGGAAAATGGCTAATCACGGCAAGAGGAAAGGTCGAAATGGGTTCCCTTGCCAGCAAGATCAAAATACTGCTCATACAAGACCAATGCAATCATCATTCTAGCGGTCCATGTCACTCGAGATAACAGCGACAGGATGTAGATCCCTAGGAATTTTATATTTATGGGTGTGGGTTTTCACGTCGAAGGTTTCATGGTAGAAGTATAAAGAACCATGTCCGCTTTGCTAGACGAAGAGGTTTCGGCTTGCGACCCATGTCAACTCGTTCCGCGTCGGACATTTTCAAAGACCCGAAGGGAAGGCAACTTATAAAGTCAAAAAGGGAAAAAGGTATACCTGATCACAATAAAGAAAAGGACGGCGGGGCGAGTCGGATGATTGTCTTGCAACAAAGGGACGTTCGGCTGTGATCTTTAAACTTTTTACACACGGTAAAAAATGAAAAACTACGGACTATTTATAGGCCCCAAATGGGCTTGGGCTCGTCAAATCACAAAAACAGCTGTCAAGGCCCAATCTTGACCGTTGATGGGAAATCGATCAACACGTGTACACACCAAATAAAGAGACGATGAGGAGTCATAATGGTTTTTAACCCACTGTAATTATGATTTTGTCTCATCCACATCAAGAAGACAAGTGGATCTCACCTCCTCATAATCACGAATTTTGCTTCACACCTATCAAGACGCAAAAAAAAAGGAAGAAGGGAAGAAGTGAAAAGGAAGAAGGTTAGGGCAAGAAAGAAACGAGGACCAACGTCTTTGGACCCTTTCAGACGAGCACCTCAAGTATGACTTCAATAGTTTACTACTCTTAAAGCCATACTGGGGGGGACATGTCCGTGTATATGCCGGACAGGCTAGTAGTCCGAATGGGCCACATAAAACCCAAGCGGACTAACTCAAGCCCAATCGAATAAATCATAGACCAAGCAAGCTACTCAAATCCGAACGGGCCACAAGAGTCCGAACGGGTCATAAAGTTCCAAGCTGGTGTCCGCGTATATACCGGACGGACCTCACATCCGAACGGGTCGTACGGGATCCAGACGGGTGTACTACATCAACCCGAAAGAAGACAAAACGTTAGACTCGATAAAGAATGACACCTCTTCAAACTAGTGGATAATAGCAAGCACTTACGCAACATCGCTATTCCAGGAATTAAGGAGCGATGTCCCCAAGGTATACCGACACCCAAGGCAAAGGCTAGGTATAGGTCGTCTCCTTCATTCCCAAGGTGTCAAGAACAGTACTTCCAAACAGTACTTCAAGTAGTATAAATACCCAAGCATTTATTACTTGACAGTTAACATTTTTACGACACACACATACATTTATTACTATAGCCTCTTCGGCTTCACAATACAGCCCCTTCGGCTAACATTCACATACTTACTCTCACGCCCGAGCTTGGTCCTGGGTCAACACCCGGGGCGAGTTAACGGGTGTTCTTTCTTACTTTCAGGTAATTTAAGGGGATACTTCACCAAGAGGGTAGGGAACGCATCCCAAACTCAAGGTACGGTATTTTACCTTAACACTTCATCTCCAAGTAATCTATTAATCTTCTTTTGGCAGTACTAACTATCACGAACAGTATTAATCTTGTGCTAGCAGTATTAACTCAGTTAATACTGTTAGTTATAATATGAGCAGTACTAATTCCCTGAACTAGAAGTACTAACCTGTGAAGATTTATTCCTAACAAACCGCATTCTCTTGTGCTCATCTTCTCCGGTATGTCATTCAGTTTTGATTATTTATTGCTTTTGCTTTTCGATTTTTTCTTACCTTTTCAGTTTTAGTTTGTACTGTTAAAAAGAATGACGTTTTGTTAATATCATGGCTTTTACTAACCGAATCGGATATTGAATAGGGCTTTCAAACAATTCTCAATTTTTCCCTTTTAAAACTCCAATAAAACCAAAATCGTGTACGAATGCAAAAACAATTACGACATTCTGTGTTACAACGTAACTAACTTGTTACTACTTGATTATTTTTCAATTAACGATATCGCATCTCAGAGTCACATAGCTCCACAACGGATTTTTGTACCATCACGGTTGTTATGGAATTTAGTCATTTGTTTCCGCAATAGCCGTTATATATTATTTGCATTCATGTCATCTTTGTGAATGCACCAAAATGCAACCGTCATAGGATAATTTCATAAAATTGTCTATTAATAGTGATCCAAACTAAAACACATTTTGTGTGATGAGCCTGGTATAACACGATGGAATAAGAGCCTCCCAATCAAGATTAATGTTCACACGTGGCGTCTTTATCTTGATTGTCTCCCAACCCGTTGCAACTTGGATAGTCGAGGTACTCATCTAGATGTCCTGTGTGTGTGGAGATATCGAAACGGCTCAACATCTTTTCATTGATTGCCCAATTGCTAATGGAATTTGGCGTATGGAGATAAAATGGTGGAAGCTCGCGAATTACCCACAAGACTTACATTCCTTGCTATCTTGGAGTGACACAGTAAATTTGATTGACACGGCTAAGACATGTTTTGACGTTGTGGTTCACACCACTACATGGATTATTTGGAGATACCGAAACCGTGTTTGTTTTGACTCAAAGCCTTCTCGAAAAGACACACTTGGAGATGATGTCAAAATCTTCTCACATGTTTGGATCATGCATAGGAACAGGAACCTTAATCCAAATTGGCTTGTATGGATCAATGATCCTATTTCTTCTTGTAAAAAGTCTTTGTAATTTTCTAGCATCTTACTAGCTTTAATCCAATTGCCGTTTAAAAAAAATAGAGATCCAAAAGTAATAATTTCATAATGTGAACATGAAAATATGAGATCATAATCTTAAAGATAGAATAAAAAGTTTTCCAAATGTCAAAAGAAGGCAAAAATAAAACCTTTATAGTACTGATCTAATGCTGGCCAAAGTTTTGATTTCAGGCTAGATTCACTTGTTCTTTACAGACAACTGAGTCTCCGGCTACACAAACACAATCAAATAATTCTTTAGTTTTGTTTCTTTTTTTTTTTGCCAAAAAGCTTATGTCAAATATCTACAATAAACTAACTGAAAGAAAAAAAATAGATAAATCAAGAAGGGACCTGTTTCTTAACATGACAAGGTCAACTCAATATGACAAGGAGAAGACATGTAAGCCGCAAAACTTACAAATTATATATGAAATTTACATATTCAGCTAATGTTATTAACCTTAAACAAATAGTTGGTTTCGGTTTATGACAGTGTGAGAAAAGTTCCAAAGGAACATCGTAAAAAAAAGAACAAACCGCTTCATCTTATCCATCCATTTTATTTTCATCTAATGGTTTAGATTAATTCTTATTTTAATTT
>BQNB010015996.1:41395-72302 GCA_026074375.1 Tanacetum coccineum
AATTTGTTGCTCATAATAGAACAACCTATCAAAGAGGCTGCCTGCTCTACCACTTGGTGCGGAACGCACACACCCAACAGTTGACTTTTAAGGATATTTATTTGAAGTCCAGAAGCAAGAAAGAAGCTCTTTAAAATGTTGATAATACCACTCAGATTTTCATTGGACCATTCTCCTATAAACATAGCGTCGTCTGCATAAAAGAGGTGAGATAAGGATAACGAACCTGGTAATTGAATACCTTTGAACAAGCCCTCGTCTACCACCCGGTTGAAAGATAAATGAAGAGATTCCATGATTAAGATAAAGAGATATGGAGCAAGAGGATCTCCTTGTTTGAGACCACGATGGCAAGAATACTCTTTAGAAGGACTTCCATTAATCAAGATAGAAGCCTTAGCAGAAGTAAGAGTACCCCGAATCCAATTACACCACGTTCGCCCAAAACCAAACGCCTCAAGCACTTCTAATAAGTAATCCCAACGAACCGAGTCGTATGCTTTGGCAAAATCGACTTTAAAGAACATCGCCTTTTTGTTCTTTCTTTTACACCAATGGAGAATTTCATCAAGAATAAACGGGCCATCTAAAATTTGTCTTCCAGCAACAAAAGCGGATTGGGTATCGGAGATGAGATCCGCAATGACCGGAGCTAATCTATTGGCAAGTACCTTGGTAACCACTTTGTATACACTCCCAATCAAACTTATCGGCCGAAAATCATTAACGAATTTAGCATCCATGACCTTTGGAATTAGGGCTACAAAGGAAGAATTACATCCTTTTGAAAAAGAGCTGTTAACGAAAAAATATTCGACCGCCTCGCAAAAGTCAGACCCAATACAATCCCAATATTTCTTAAAAAATTCAAAGGTGAAGCCATCGGGGCCCGGAGATTTATTATCACCACAGCTCCACACAGCCCTCCGAATTTCATCGCGCGACACACTTCTCTCTAAATCTTCCATTTGATTTTGGTGCAACTTCTTATTAAACTCAAAATTTAATTTAAATCTGTGATTGGCAGGTTCTTTAAATCGAGAAGCAAAGTGGTTAAAAAAAGCGTCTTTAATCATACCTGGTTCTGTTTCCCAAAATCCATCAACGAAAATGCCCCGAATCGCTAGCTGAGCTCTCCTTTTATTGATGATGCCATGGAAGAATTTTGAGTTTTCATCCCCCTCTACCGCCCACTTGACTTTAGATTTCTGAAAATTATCTTTCGATTCCATCTCAGAAACATTAAGAAGTTTATGTTTCAGTTCGAATCGACGAAAAACAGTATCATCGTCAAAAACCCCACGATCCATATCTTTGTCAATCGCCCCCAATTCCGAAATCATCTCATTTTTTGAACCTGATATTTCCAGCTTCTTGGCTTTAATCCAGCTACGAATAATTTTCTTAAGATCTTGTAGTTTTTTTTTTAAACGAATCATCCCATTAGTATCCGAGTGAGAAAACGAGTGCCATGACAATTTAATCATATCATCAAACCCGACATAATCAAACCATGAATGATAAAAGTAAGGCCTCCGTATAGTTATGGTACAGGGGCACCGAAATTCACGAGACGGCCTTGCATGGTCTCCACTTAAAAGGACTACATTTTTATTAGTTTTGCATATAAATATGTATAATATTAAATATATGAGTTATATAATTCAAATTTATATGTAATTTTTTTAGTTTACAAATGTAATTTTTATATGTAATTTGTTACTGTCTAAATTCACCAAAAATAACGAAACGACACTCTTTAGCATAAGGCATACTCGAAATCTAAAAATACTTTTCCCAGGTTCAGTTCTTACATTCCTAAATGCATACAATTTAATATTGTCTTTTGAGTAAAGTACATTTTTAGTATTTGTGATTTGGCGTATTTTTCATTTTGGTTCAAAATTAAAAAACATTTTGGTTTTAGTCCAAAAGTGATACTTTTGTTTCACTTTTAGTTCAAATGCATGTTTTTTTTGTCCTTGTGGTTTAGTGGGTATTTCACTTTTTGTTTAAATTTTCAACGTGTTTGGACTGAAAGTGAAACAAAAGTATCACTTTTGAATTAAAACCAAAATGTTTTTGAATTTTAGACCAAAAGTGAAAAATACACTAAACCACAAAGACTAAAAATGTACTTTACTTTTGTCTTTTAAATACCATTTTTTAAAAGTTATAAGGTTGTATGTTGATATTTTATAATATTTTATAAAATAAACATACCCGAACAAAACATAAATATCAAAGCAGAAAAAACAAAACCTCGTGATCAACAATGAAGACCCACCACAAAACACAACAAATGATAACTGTCAAGTAGACGAATTATATATAAAAAGGTGCTAATATTCATAGACGGAACTTGAACAATTTTAGTGGGGGGGCCTAAAAATTTTCTCGGGAGGGCCAAACACGAAATTTACAAAAAGTACCCTTAGGTTCTAAAATATTTACACTATCAACCCCGAATCTTGGGAGGGCCACAGCCCCCCCGGGTCTACATGAAGGTCCGTCCTTGCTAATATTGTTACCTTTGGCTGATCATGTTTTGTATTTCTAAGTTTTAACCACTTGTATTGTTTTTTTGTCTTTTTGTTTACAGTACAACACAGTTTTTTATCAGTTTTTGTTTCATACTTTTTGACAGTTTAATACTTATAGTTTTTTATCAGAGGATCTTTATAACCTATCCTAAAATAAAATTATAAAAGTACCTGAAGGAAAATAGTATATTTTTTTCTTTTATTGATATTTACGAAATATTTACTTTCTAAATACAGAAACTTAAAAAATACTCATTAGTTTTATTAATAAAATAATATTTCTACACATTAATTTTTTTAAACAGTTGATATGAAAAATAACAATGGTCATGATACAACAAAAAATTAGTAAGATGAAAATTATCGTGATAGACAAATAGTCGCACAAAGCGACGGTTTATAACGGAAAATAATTATATTCGTAAAATTGTGGTTTTAGTGTGATCTATAATGCAACACTTGTTCAATTTGTAATAATTGCGAGAAAAAATTTATAGATATATACGAAAAATGATAAAAGTTTTATGATTTAATGATGAAATTAACAATATTTAAATATATTATTCATTTCAAGTTTTCAAGATTCAAGAAAAATGATGCACCCTATAAAACTAGCATGTTACCCGCGCAAAGCAGCGGTTTTGAAGGCATTAAAAATAAAAAAACACTAAAAATTAATAAAAATATATCAAAATAAATGTTGAATTAAAGAGCACAATATTTTAGAAAATATGATGAAATAAAATCATAAAAAAAAAATAGATAAAAAGATATTTCAATTTAAAAATAAAGGTGATTTTTTAATTAAGAAGACACATGTTACTTTAAAATGTGTTTTCCTAAAATGACATGGATGGTCAAGATTGCACATAACAAAAAGTTGTTACAAAAGGTTCTTACATAAAATAAGATGGATGTGTTTATTGTCAAAAAGGATATTTTCATAAAAAAAGGAAAAAGTCTGAATTTCCAGACTTTCTAAATATGAAAGTGTCCTAAACGCTTTATAATGTAGTATATATATAAGGTTGGGCTTACCGGTCATGCTTGAGACCCGGTGACACCCTCCCTCATGAGTGAGCCCCGATGTGCGTGAATTTGTGACGCGTGACTATGGCCAAAAGCTGCTCACTATGGTGAGTTGCATGCTTTTCAGTTTCTGTGCAAATTAATATTATTTATTTGGTTTGTGAGTGTGTGTGAGTATTTTGTAAGGTATATTTGTAAAAAGTGAGTATTTAATTGAAATGTGAGGGGTGGTGTGACCAATGTAACGTGAAAATTGAGAGGGAGTAAGGGAAGGTAAATGATGAGGTGACGATGAAATGGAAAGTAAGTGCGAATGTTTTTTATGTGAATGATAAGGGTAGTTTAAGAAGTTTTTTTTTTTTAGAACGGCAACTTTATTAAAAACCACTAGCAAGAAGCTAGAAAAACAAGGAAATTAAATAAGGATGCTGAATCCAGCTATCCCAACGAAAAGTACATTTACTTCTAGCACTACACCAGTTAAACGAGCGCAAAACTATATCATCGAAAAGAACATCTTTCCGAGGCTTTTTTGCAGCGAACAATAACTGGTTTCTGAAGATCCATATGCTCCACCACATAACATAAAAAACACCTTCTAACACTCCTTTAGAATTGGCTGACAACCGAATCGAGTTAAACCAAACGAACCAAGAGTGATATGAATCAAAAGGGATCCACGCTTGATTCCACCATCTACAAACTAACCGGGTGACGCCTACAGCCATGTCACATCGAAACAGAATGTGGTTCGAATCTTCCTGATCAGTGCAACCAATTGGGCAAGAAATCGGAGACACTAAAACGCCCCTATGAACCAGATTTACACGCGTTGGCAAACGATCCAAGGAGACTTTCCAAGCAAAAATATTAATTTTGATCGGAATGGACCTAACCCACCTTGTAGGGGAATCTGATTTCGGAAGAAAAGTTTCGTCAAGAAGGTTACGGACATCTTTAACGCGAAAGACACCATCCCCGTTCATATCCCAAACCCATCTATCTTCAGAATTTGAAACAGAAACCGATCCAAGAATATCATTTAATTGCGCAAGTTGAGAAGCTTCCACTCCTCCTCTGACCATACGGCGAAAAGACGAAGCAACAGGAACTTTCAGCTTGATATCCACATAACAATCTTTATCAACTTCCAGCGCATACAGACGCGGAAACTTATGGCAGAAACAATCATCACCAATCCACAAATCTGTCCAAAATCTTGTGCACCTGCCATTTCCAATCTTTATTTTACAATGGGATAAAAAATCAATACCTTGATCTTTGAGCACTTTTACTTCTTTAACAATAGAACACCAATTAGAAGGATAGGTAGCCAAGAGATCCTTCCAATTCGAGCCGTGACAAGCATGAATAAATCGAGACCAAAGAGAATTCTCACGAGATATAAACCGCCACACCCACTTTAATAAAAGCGCCCTATTTAGAGCGTAAAAACTAGAAACGCCTAAACCTCCATGCTTCCTTGGCGCAAGCACCTTAGCCCATTTCACCCACGCTATCTTCCTATCATTATCCTTGCTACCATTGAAAAAATCCCTTCGAATAGCCTCTATTGAGCTCAAAACAGCCTTGGGAACCTTATATAGCGACATATTATAAATAGGAGTAGATCCAAGAACCGACTTAAGAAGAGTAAGCCGGCCCCCAATAGAAATGGTCTTAAGCTTCCATTTAGATAATCTAGTCTTGAGCTTATTAATAGACCCATCCCATGCTTTTATCAAAGAATTATTCCCACCGACGTTAATACCTAAATATTTTAAGGGCATTTTCATAACCGAACAACCCAACGAATTAGCAGCCTCAAGAACTTGGGAAGAAGGAACACCCACTCCAAGCAGATTGCTTTTTCTAATGTTTAAGAAGTTAGGCTGGTTACTATGATGGGTGAAGGACCACCACCACCTTCACTCACCACGCGTCATCACTATAGTACCCATCTCAAACCGTGCACCATCACGAGACTTTTGTCCCTTTTTGATGGTCTGGACCGAACGTATTCAAGGAAAAATGTGAGTTATTATTATTATTATTATTTTGGTTTGTTTTTTTGTTGAAAGGCTAAGATTTTATAAAGCTCATTAGGCCAAAGAAGCAAAATACAAAATACAAGATCTCCAAGACGAAGATCAAACAAAAGACACCCCAAGCTACAAATAAACACCTAAAAAGACAGATAATTACATGTAACAACACCTTAGGTCACATATCCAACTAGTCCACGCACCACACACCTGTTTGTATCTATGAGAAATCCAAAGAAGAGCCAACTTTTAAAGTTGGGCAAAAGTGTGTGATGTGATGATAACTTCTCTAAACTCAAGCGATGAGAGATAAGCCGAATTCCTCCACTTCCAGATTAGCCAAAAAGCGAATGAACAAACACCTCTAAAACCTTAGTACATGTCTTGCAAAGACCTTGGATCGAAGGAGATGACATGAAAGGACGAACATGATTCAAGCGATTACTAGGAATGTGTGTGAAGTATATTGTAAGCTATATATATATAGCAATATTTTGAAACCCGGTTCGACCCGGTCGGGTCAACCGGTTGAACCGGTTCCGGTCGAAAAAACAGGTCAAATTAAACCGGGTTTCATATTTTCAAAACCCGGTTAGACCCGCCGGTTTAAGGTGACCCGGGTCAACCCGGTTCTCGAGACCCGGCCGGGTTTTAGTTTTTTGATGTTTTTTTACAAATAAAGCAAGTTTTTTTATATATATTTGCGATGTAATTTTATTTGTTACTTGTTATATTTATTTGTTACTTGTTATATTCATGGTTTATATATATACATTTTTTGTATCATTGCAAATATTAGTATTTTTTTTTGAAAACCGGGTTGACCCGACGGTTGAACCGGTAACCCGGTCACTCGACCGGGTTGATTAGAAACCCGGTTTTGAAAACATTGATATAAAGTGAAACATTATTGGACTAAGATCATCTAAAGTTTAAAAGTAACATGACTCATCGTGTTGAGCTTGTTTTGAGTGAAGTTTTATTTTAAAATAAAACAAAGATCCCACGATAATAACTTATTTATTCTTTTTCACTCACAACAAGCTCAACATGATAGTCTTTCCATCCCGTCTCCGTTTTGAAATATCTATGGCCCTGCTTCAAAGCCCATCTGCACACTCCAACCGCCTCCTTTTGAGCTAGTCAAGCAGGCGTTGAACACGAACGGAGACTCTCCCGCCCCTTCGACAGCAATTCCTGCACTTGACGTCGGATCTCCTCATTCCCAAATGGGGATAAGCGAGAAGCCGCTTTGGAGGGTAGACTCACTCCTACCCGGCGCAACTAAATTTGCTTCTATATCCTCCTCTTAGGGGTAATCAAGCCGGAGGGGTCATGTTACTTGTAAATTTTTAGATAATCCTGGTCCAACATTATTATACTTTTGATTTGACAGTTACCATAATGAGCATACGGTGGAGATTTTGGTGATGCGAGTGTTGATGTTACACTGGTATATACGGAGTAGAAGGCATTCGTTGACCATATAATTACTAGTCTCATTTTATGCAAATAAAAAAGTTGTTAAAAGGGTAAAACAGTAAAACTTGAAATTGTATATAGCATATTTTGTCATGGCATTGGCAAAAACAACAACATAAATTTCTTCTTCCTCTTTTCTTTTCTTATTCCAACAACAACATTAACATATTTTCTCGTTGTTTTCGCACATAAAAACATCTTCTTCTTCATATTCATTAACAAACCCTTTGAAATATAATCATGGAAACCAACAACGGCAAAGAGAAGAAAAGAACAATAAATGGGCCCACAAATCCAATGGTGACGCCGCTATTAACAGATCTTTATCAGTTCACCATGGCCTATGCTTATTGGAAAGCTGGCAAACATAACGACCGTGCTGTGTTAGTTTCCTTAATCTTTTTTTTTTTGTCTTTTTATGTTTTTGTGTCTTTTAAGGATATATGATATGTTTGTTTATGCTGTGTTTTTTTATTTACTATAAAGGTTTAAGAACATGATTTAATGTTTGCACACTTTGTGTATATATGGTGAGGCTTTTTGGGACAGAGTCGTTAAATGTTTTTGCAATTTTTTTTTATGTGATGATATACTTGTTTATAGTTTAAGGTAGTTATTGTGTTCAAATATGAACCGAAAACAATCACTTTTTGTCATTTGGTTTATTTGAAAAAATTGTTTTTCGAGACGCCTATTCTATTATTGTTTTGTTCATATTTACTAGAATTTCATGATTTCTGCAGTGCTAAACCTAACACAAAAATGCTCTAATAATGATTAAAGGATAGGAAAAAGAAACATAGTTATTGGATATGATCATGTAAGGATATATGGTTGGAATTTACTACAGCGTATAAGCTACAAGCAACCTTGTTTTGTCTTGACGGATTAAGATTTAAAATTTTTAAATTTTGTATGTGCCATTAAGTTAAGTGAAATGTTATATATGATCTGGTGATTAAAGCCTTACTTTCTATATGATCCTAACTCGACATTTAATGGATGAAATTTGGAACAAATTATTACCTCTTTGATGTTACGCTTAATATAGTGATACTTTTAGCTCAATCTTAATTTATAATCTACTAACTGGATGGTCGACAATCATGGGATTGTTTCAGGTTTGACTTATATTTCCGAAGGAACCCTTTTGGCGGTGAATATACAGTCTTTGCAGGTCTAGAAGAGTGCATAAGATTTATTGCTAATTTTAAATTATCAAAGGACGAGATTGCTTTTGTTAGAGAATGTCTGTCTCCCACATGTGAGGTATAAAAAAAACTTGTTCCCATCTGGAACTTACAACACCGCAACAAAGACATAAAACACCCGTCAAATATCTTCTCACTAACGTAGCGTTTGGTATGCTGTAATCAAAGTAGGAATGGAAACGATTATTACGATGGAATGAAAAAATCTTGTTTGTTTACATTTATAGGTAGTAATGATTCATTCCAAGGAATGACCCATTCCACCAAAATCATTCCTTAGGGGTCCCCTAGTTTTTTTTCATTCCATCCCGTAATGGAATTAAATTACATAAAACCCCATCATTAATTAACCACATTAAATAATTTCTATCATCAATGGGGTATTTTAGTCTTTTTATTATCGATTCCATTACGCCTTATCATATAAACCAAACATGATTAATAACGGTAATGAACCATTCCATTACGTCCTTTATTCCATTACGTCGTTTATTCCATTCATTTAACATTTCTTTCCATCCTACCAAACGAACCCTAAGAGTTTTTCATTATTGAGCATAGGATGGATTCTTTGATTATCTAGGAGGAATAGATTGTTCTGATGTTGAGGTGTATGCTATTGCTGAGGGATCTGTTGTTTTCCCAAAAGTACCCTTGATGAGGATTGAAGGCCCTGTGGCTGTGAGTCTTATTAACTCGTTTTTGTTTGTTTAGCTATCTGTTTTTAATAGCATTCAGACTCCTAAAGCATTATTTTTTATCTAGGTGGTTCAACTATTAGAGACGCCATTTGTAAATCTTATAAATTTTGCTTCTTTGGTCACTACAAATGCTGCTAGGCACCGTTTTGTTGCTGGCAAATCCAAACTTCTTCTTGAGTTTGGGTTACGGCGGGCACAGGTTTTGAATTTTATTTATATATTCTTATACGTAGCATTATTTACTGATTTTATGGGTTCTAAAGTTGAGAATCTTGTGTTTGTTTCATATGTAGGGCCCAGATGGTGGTGTAGGAGCATCAAGATATTGCTACATGGGAGGCTTTGATGCAACAAGGTGATTATTCTTATGACCTTTGAATCTGAATGTTCTTCAATTGCGTGGCTGAGTTTTTATTTTTATTCCGTGTTGATAGCAATTGTGCAGCTGGAAAATTATTTGGAATACCACTCCGTGGGACCCATTCTCATGCTTTTGTCAGCTCGTTCACGGTTGGTAACCTTTTTAATTTGTTCAGTAAAAGTTCTGTATGGTCTAATGGTTATTTTCATATGTTATTCCTAGTATTTTATCGCCTTATGTTTGTCATATTGTTTGTATCTAGGGACCTGATGAGATCACCGAAAAGTCTCTAAAAAGTCACGACGGCTCAAGAGAATGCACGGATTTTGTTAGTCTCACACAGACATGGTTGGGCAAACTAAAGGTGTAGTTGTAATTTCACAGATATAGCAATCTAGTAGTGTTTGCTTATGTTATGGATTCAAAAGTCATTAAATTATTAATGCAAAAGTCAATCTCCTAAAAGAAATAAATATTTGGCCGTATATGCTTCGAAATTCTATAACTTGACCATTCTTTAGCTCCACTTCCAGTTTCTTTTTTCAGCAATTAAAATGCATAATATACATGTGGATCAAGAGTTAAAAATGTTAATAAAGATATTTACTGTATATCAACATAGTTAGTAATGTGTTATGAAATCCTTGTTTCAGCGGTTAAGTTCATCAGAGGGTGTTTTTGGTGAAACTAATCAAAGTGAGCTAGCGGCTTTTGTTTCATATGCCTTGGCGTTTCCGAACAACTTTCTGGCTCTTGTGGATACGTATGATGTAAGTTAGAAAATTTCAATAAGTATTTGTTTCTCATTTTAAATTAGACATGGAAGTACGCTCGCTGCTTCAATAAAGAGAGGTGTCAACTTAATCACTGTACACTCGCCCAATCTTGAAAGCGGAGTGGAATCAAAAGTGATTCTACTCCTACTCCTTCTCCTTTAGGATAGGGTCGTCGTTGGTCCTTTTTTGCACTAAAAAACTAGTCAGAGATATCGCGGTGATACTTATGATAATTTATTTATTTCACTGATTGGTACCGTAAAATCCTATGTGATATCTGGTATGATCCTAGTTGATGAGATCGGGTTCCTAATTATTTTTGGTGAGCTGATGCTCAAGGCCCTAAATGTATGGGGTATGTGTTTAAAAAGGTGTTAAACAAGCGATGATTTCCATCTTTTACTGTCAATGTACTGATAACTTTTATCCTTGTTTTTGTTCCTTTTGCCAGTAGTACATAAGCAAAAGGCATTATATTAGACCCTCTGGCGACCATTTGCTTATCGGTCCATAGTGAGACAATGGAAACTTCTTTCACACAGTAATACCGTTGAGAACGAACTTATTAAGAGTTCCTGGTTGTTGGAAAAACAAATATTACAGTCTATAATGACC
This sequence comes from Tanacetum coccineum, assembly GCA_026074375.1. Taxonomy (NCBI): domain Eukaryota; kingdom Viridiplantae; phylum Streptophyta; class Magnoliopsida; order Asterales; family Asteraceae; genus Tanacetum; species Tanacetum coccineum. The sequence goes on from BQNB010015996.1 coordinate 52,159, forward strand.
TTAATGAGGAAACGGTTAGATGCTTTACAAACAGGATGTATATCATGAATCCAACCATCTCAACATTCTTTAAATATGTTCAAAGATTCTGTGTTAATTTTGGTTACTTGTTTTGGTCAGGGCCACGAGGTCGACTCTTTTGGGATTGGAACCAATTTGGTTACATGCTTTGCTCCTAACCTTGACTTTGTTGGTGTTTAACTTGTGGAGAAAAATAAACCAATCCACCGCGTAAGAAAGTCTGTCTTGAAATGTCACAAAGGTTTAAAATACAAAAAAAAAAAAAAAAAAAAAAAAAAATACACTCATTTGTGTTTTGCAACTATTATGAATATATTATAACAGATGCATGTTACGGTTTTAGGTTTCCATCCCATGTAAAAAACGGTCTTTTAGATTGTATGGCAAGGAAGGTTACGCCCTTGTAGATATAATGTCAGGGGAAAATGAACCACCTCCAAAGGTATAGTTCATTGTGTATATCTGACTAATATGTTTGTTGGGAATCATTATAGAGGAGATTTATGTTTTGCACTCGTTTGTTAACAGGCAGGCCAAAGGATTTTATGCCGACACCCATTTAGTGAATCAAAGAGAGCTTATGTGGTGCCACAACGTGTCGAGGATCTTATGAAGTGTTATTGGCCTGGAAGTGCAGGTGAGACTCGAGACTTCTATGTTTATAGTGTGTTAAAACATTTTGTCAGACCTCTTAAGTTTTCCATAACTAAAATTTGCGTATGGATTAAAATGTAAATAACCTAGAAGACAAAGCAAGAGAAGAATTGCCAACACTTGAGCAGATTAGAGAACATTGTATGAAGCAACTTGAACAAATGAGGACAGATCACATGAGAAGATTGAATCCAACCCCTTACAAGGTGACCATTTATGATGCTTGAATAGAAATAGAAGAATATTTTAGCTAAAGCATGACTTATGTAATTATTTGTTTATGCATGTTAGTGTAGTAGCAAAAAGTTGTATGAAGATACAATCATTTTCTATAGTCACATGAAGCACTTCCGACGGGGAGTTGCAGTGAGGATTGACATGTTATTTAGACATTCAAAAAAAGAAAACAGCATCATACAGTCATTCATGAAATCTTTTCTTGAAAATAATTATTTTGCTTTTTTGTCCAAAGGTTTTTTTTGGGTAGTTATTTTTTCAATTTTCTTGTATCATACCATTAATAAAGCGGGTTTTCAGTTCTTGAATACATAAATACCATGTTTGTTATAGTTGTCAGATTTTTGCTTCTTATGGTAATCTATTCAATAAAGAGTTCAGTGTATGAAACACAATTTTTCACCTTGTTTGTTCATTGTTTCAATCAACTTCTGGTCTATGCCAAGAAGCTCTTTGGTCATTAGGGAACCAACGAGATTACTTTAGAGTCATTAGGATTCTGGGAATATGTACGACGGTGAAGCGCTATCTGACGGCAACGAACCACAATGGGAATACATGTCGAGCGTAGGACTACAACCAGGATCAAGACCATTAGCCCATACCACGTCGCCTTGATTCTTTAGAGCTCTCACGAGGGATAAACAAAGAAGGTAGTGCATGATATATGGCAGAAGAAGATGATTAGTGCTGGTTGCACAATCTCGACGAAGGGTTGAAACAACACACTTGAGAGCACATAAGGAGTAACTAGAAAAGACAATTGCCTTCGGGGAAAGCTGATTAGGACAAAACACATGATACCTAATTTCGGATAAGGATGATATCGTCCACAACGTAAGAAATTTGAAATGGTATCGGCGGACCAAATCCGTCAACCAAGGAGTCTTATAAATATTGTTGCGTCATACACAGAATAATAAGTAAGCGATATGATGTAACCCATCTATTGCGGTAACAAGTTTAGTGAAAAGAAGATCGACTTACGGGAGTAAGTATGTTGATAAGAAAATCCCTCAATGCTAAAGGGAAATTTGGAAAATTTATATGGAGTGACAATTACGACCACTATGACGGTACGAGTCATAGTTTGTCGTGACACGAAACTACAATCAAACAGGGCGGGAAGTTGCGGAAAGTGAGAATACCAAGTGTGGATCGTTGTAAAGATTTCGTACGAAGCTTTTAAGTGTCAAATGAACTTGAAGTGGAAACTATAATCTTAAAGGTTGAGGTGGTTTGGACATGTGAGGAGCAGTAATCACACATGACGGCTTAGAGAAGGGGTAGAATCGACATGAAAGAGGTTTCTCTTGTCTGAGCTTGAGATCATTTATGTGTGAAAGAATATTATTATAATTCATGCGGGTAGATTCTGATTAAGCTAGAGTTTGTTTGAGGGTTTGAGGTAGTTTTTTGCGTTTTGCTTTTATATGACTCCTTTGCCACTTGGTGTTTATTAGATCTAGGAAATCGAGTAGCTAGGTTCCCATTAGGCGACTAGCGCGTTTAAAGTAGTTTTCTCATGTTCCTTTTTTGCATATGCCCAATAATGCATATGACTTCCTGTTGCCTGACTCTTAGGTCTTGGAATTTGCAAGCGTTTTTCTAGATGCCTTTAACCCTGTTTTATTTATGCTTTTAGGATTGTATGTTATGCTCGTGTCCCCCTTTGTCTCTATTGCTCTTTATCTATTTTATATACTAGGTTCTCTTGGTGTATTTTGCGCCTATTAGCTTTGCTTGCTTATATATTTTCTCTTTTTTCAAAGATTCTTTTGATAGTATTTACTACTAGCATTTGTGTGCTATCTTTTCGTTTCATTCATTTAGACTCATTATTTTAGCCATATGCAGACTTTCACACAAGCACCCATGTATTTGAGTCACTTTCCAAGAAAGTATCAAACCCCTCTCATAATGTCTTCCTAAAAGCGGTCTCCTAGCTTCCAGGTTTATCTTGGGACAAGATTGGGATACGTTGTTGTTTTGATGAAACACTTTCCATTTTTCACTTGTTTGTTTCATGGATTTCAATTTTTGAGTTTTGCTTATATCATACATAAATAATGTTGAAACACAATTTCACCTTGTTTGTTCATGTTTGACAATACTAGAAGAAACAGAGTACACTAATAAATGCAAATAAATTTGTGCATTCTAAATCACATCTTACAAAAATGAACTAGGTAAAAAACATATATTATATACAAGTTGAGGTCATCATCCATGCCACTAACATCTTTTGATCACATATACACAATTCTTAAATTCTTGACCATGATTTGCAAGCCAATTGGTATATCTTTCAACACAAATTGATTACACCTGATTCTTTGTTTTCACATCAATTAGCTTGTAGAAAATAAGTCACCAAGTTTCACCCAACCATACCCGCACCCGTCCCTAACCTTCTAAATCAATGAGGATAGTTAAACCAAAGGTGTTATCCTAGCAACCTCTTTCTCAACTGAATTTCTGAAGTTAGCTTCAACCTGAAACTCATAATGAGCATAATTTTTAGAATTACGGTATATAATCAATCTTAAAAGTTAAAGTGTTAACTAAATAATTGTAACCATTAATTACCTTGTCAATGCACCTATTAGCATCCAAGAGAAAAGAGAGCTGCTTGTACACATTTGCCTCAGAATACCAGTCAAAATAAACTTTCAATTCTTAGTACAATGTTGAAAAGTATTGACAAAATAAAAGTTTTTTTTGGAGTTGAAGGGAGATTGAAACCTATCGCACAAGACGACCATTAGAGAGAGGATAATTTGGACATACAGTTCCTCTCTCAGAGTGCCCAATTACTCACAAGTTCAAACTTCGTGTAGTATAGTCACAAGTTTCATCATCACACTGAAAGTTTTACAAAGTCAGTTGTATGCTAATTAGAAGTATCTTTGCATGTTAAAGACAACAATATATAAAGTATATGCTTCTGTACCGTCATTAATCCCTTGTAGTTTTTTGATATGAACAATTCAGCTCGCTTTTTTACCTGAGCAATAATTTAAAATCTTAACCTCGGCCCACTAGTTTTGTTTATATAATTGCTAAAAACTCCTAAATATGTGAACTGATAAGATGTGATCAAGTTGTCAAGTTTACTTCGTTCAAAGTATTTACGTAGTTCGCGACTGAAACTGGAGGGACTTACACTTGACATTTAGGGCAACATAATTTGTTCCAGAAACTGGTGTTGGGTGATTGATCTTGCACGTCTGTTGACGTTTCAAGGGCTACTGTACGTATGTAACTGATTATAGATGGACAGTTAAAAGTACCAGAGCATCCTGGACATGACAAAGTTAATGGTTCACAACCCCTGTATCTGCAATACACATTACAATAGTCATGCATCTGTGTAGGGTTCAAAAACATTTATACAGTTGTTCAAGAAAACTTCTAAGGGATGTGAATTTGAATTAATAAACAAACTAAAAAAACATATTAAATGGTGCCTACCTTTCTTCATCATCTGCCACAACGATAACAGAGCCAGAATGATCATTGTTTGCGACTTCACTTGATTTGCTTTGGAACTATTATTAAATTGTACACAAAAGATCCAATTTTATTGACCCATTGTTGAAATGATAATTGGACTGTTAATACCTATTATAACTAAGAGAGAACAGTTGTATACCTTAGAAGGATCAACCCCTAAACAATCAGCTATCATGGATGGACTTGTGCCCTCAATAAATGCATATAGACGTGACACTACTGGGTGAATCTGATGGCCATAACGAAGAAAGATTTCAGAAGCGGTAACAAAACAAGAACTGCATACAGAAACTACAACAATATGCAAATGTTACCTGCTGTGCCAAAGAATAGTCAATGCCAATCATTAAGTCCTCGTTATCTTTTTTCAGTTCAAGATGTCTTGTACGTTGGGCGATACCTGATGATGTACTTGAAGCTTTCCCATGTCAATTTATATGATAATAACGTCTGTAAGAAAACTGAATAAGTATACTTTAAGTGAGTAAACCCTTCATTACGAACCTGCTCACAACAAATTATATAAGGAACTGTATCACCAGCAGAACAACCACTAGTGTATCCTAGTTTCCAGAGCGTGAGTTCTACCTGTATAAGATTATGACAAGTTGATTAATATTCATAAACAAATAAGTCAGATAACTGATAATTAAGATGAGGTGGACATGAAAAAAGATTCTGTGATTTCACTTCAACATGAGGTTGACTTCTAGCATCTGGGTAGGCTTTAGGTGGTTTGGTTAACGACTTTGCAATTTAATTTTGATAGTGGGGTCTACTCACATGTAGAAGGGAGGAAGGACACATGAGGACATTAAAGAATCATAGCAACTTTTAAGTACTTTTGATAATGACAAGCGAGCGAGTGAAACTTACATTATGGAAAGCCATAATTATATAGCAGCAAACACGTACCTGAAGCATGAAGCCAATGTGCTCCACTGGCATTACGAGCTAGTCTTTTTGCCTAGGAACATGAGTTATCCCAAATATACCTGCATATCCGAACATTAAGTAAATTTAATGGCTAAAGCTCACACACAAATACACTTACACACACATCCACAATATGTATCTGCAAATTCGAGCATTAAGTCAGTAAAATGACACACAGGCACATTTACTTATATCACATGCGTGTACGGTGACTTCATTACTTGACCAATCATAGAGATCTTTTAGTTCTATATTAATGTAAGATGTAAGTAAATATCTTCACATCCAGAGATTAAAAGATCCGGATAGTTATATGTATTCATTATTGACCATTGACAAGTAATAAATATACATATCGGCTATATAGTACATGCAGGGGGGACACCATGATGAAAGGACTAAACGAAGGAGTTCAATAATTTGAAGAAAATAGAATACTCACCAAAGGACGATATCCGTTTCCTCAAGAGAACAATTTTGCTTGACCCACGAGGCCAACCCTTCACCGACACGTGGATTCTGGTTTGGGAACTCTCCTCCAGGAAAATTTTCGTCAAGTGCATAGGGTGTAACCCAAAGATTATGCTTCAGAAATTTAGCCCTTCTTAAAAACTTGGCATCAGAACCTGCCAGAGGCAAACAATTTGATCCTGGTACGAGCTTATAGCCAGTCAGCTGTGCGGTCCTATTCACAGTCCTTGTGTTCCTAATCTGAAGTACAGATAGGAAACATAAATAAGCAAGGGAATAATTTTGTCTGAAAATATCACGATGACCGGTTAAGGAAAATTCAATTTCCAACGCGGTTGAATTAAACAAATAGAATATGGAAAGCAGTCAAACAAACAGTCTTCTTTTCTAATGTCTGCTCGCCTGAAGACATAAGCGGAAAAAAGAGCTTTTTGAAAAAAACAAACAAGACCTTAGTTTCTAAAAGGAATGATTTTAGTGATTTTGACCCAACCTCAATGACTATCTTAGTAACTTCCTTCTATTCATGTTGAGTCCACGTCCAAGAAGAGGTAATATACAAGATATTTACCAGTCGATATACGGTGGCAACTTTTAGCAGAACAAGTTTGCAGTGCGGTACTTCAGATCTTTGCAAGGAGAGTAACAGTTGCGGAATCCAAGAAAGCCACACCCAATGAGGTATTTGATCTACAAATTTATCAAAAGCTCTACCCACGGGCTCGTTAGGAGTGTCAAAACTAATAAGGTACAGAACACGAGCTAGGTGGCTTCTAAAATTTAGAATGCCAAATTTAATACCTTGAAGAAAACAATTCTTAGTATATTCCAACCAAATTTCATCATGCGTCTCTTTGAAAGCCTGTAAAAACGAAATATTAGAGCAGTTGGTGAATGAATTAAAGAGATTGGCAACAACACAAGCCATGAATGGATGCATACCATGTCATAATAGTTTCCCTAACTTATCCACCCTTTTTCAACAGTCACTTTTCCCACTAATGTACCAAAACCGATAACCCTACCCATTTGAACTGGCCAAGAAGATCTATAACAGCAGTGCAATAAGCGAGGTAATAACTGGTCAAAAATAGGCACTCTTACACTAGGATGTGGCGAATAAACATGACTCATTGATGGACTAGAGACAATCATAGGGGTGCCTGGACAACTTCTTGACTTGATAACATGAGCATGTTTGGATCAAGCTAGTAATGGAAGGGTCCACAAAATACATTTAGTACATTTAAAGCGGCTTTGACATGGAGTCTGTTTTCATCGGCAAGCACTTACACTAAGGCATCTAAAAATATCAGTGGGTCCAGTTCCTTTAAATTGGAGCTGCTACCATTTCTTGACTTGAAAGTGTTGCTTGTATTTGATGACAGCAAAGGACCACCAAGAAAATAGCTAAAATAGGGGTATTGGTGGAAGAATTTTCCAAGTGAAATATAATTTCAACATGTCGAAAAACATTAGTAACATAATCATCCTTGGGGTCAATTGAATCAGGCTCCGTACTAGCAGCAATAATGGTCATGAGAAGAATCTTGAATACGAACTTTTCAGCCATCAGTTATGTTTTAGTCTTGACCCCCGAGTCAATCTGCAGAAGAAAAACTTATAAGCATACATATGGAAGGACTAGCAGGTAACAACACAACAGACGTGCTAGCAAAAAAATTTGTAACGACAAAATCAATTAAGAAAACAATTGTAAGCTCACTTGATGAATATTAGAAGCAACAAATGTACAAGATCAACCCAAGGTGTATATGTTAAAAAAACAAGATGTTGCTCAATATTTCAACTAAGATACGGCTATAATTACAAAAAAAATGCACAAGCAATGAAAATTTAAAAGAAAAAAATTGTTTAGAACTATATAATCAATAAATTCCTCTACCTTTATATGAACAGTTAAAAATAATCTTATATGCATATAAAAATACCAAACATGGCAGAGTAACACACTTTTACTTGACGAACTGAGAGTAACCTAGTGTTAAAATGATAAAGCAGGCTTGGACCCGATGAAATCATCTTACACATCTATGAATGCTGATACTTCTAGAATAACTTAAAGAAAAATACGAGAACGAATAGCTGAAATCTGATTTCACAGTAGCAAAAACAGATAACGGAAGAATAGTTGAGCCAAAAGGACCATACTACTAATATCTCATAATACTTTAAGCACCTTTAAAAAGCAGCATAGCATCACAAGAGCAGATTGCCCCAAGCAAAACATATTCATTTTCGTATTATGGATGTCAATATGAACCAAAAACCAGGCCAAAAGAGAATACGTATTAGTGCATGTGCCATGTCAATTCCTATAATAATTACTTTTTTGCGTAAAAAAAGAATGAGAGAAATAATCACTGGCTAAGAGATCTTTGGTCCATTCAGTAAAGTTATAGAGTATCTCCCTAAAAAGAAACACAATAAATCCGATGTTTAATTCAACTAACACCCATTCAAATGACTAGTACCTCTACAAAACCATTAAACAACTTGCATGCAAAATAGACATGCACTGCTTTGTAAATATGAAAGAATCATATAGTCTGACAAGTTTACAAGAACACTATCCCCTCCCCAACATGATAATGCTAGTGTCCATTGCTCTGCTTTTATCAAATAGCTTATGGTAAGCTCTAGCGTTGGGCTAATTTAATGCCATAAAAACTCAGATTATGGTGAGCCAAATATATTACTTCTTATGCAAAAGGTCGGGCTTATAAAATCCATAATCCGATCAGTAATTGATTTGGCTATGTTGAGTTATAGAGCCAACTGCCTATCTCCGGTTCACTCTTGGTAACATATATTTAAGTTCAAACATGGAATAACAAATATTGTCTGTTTCAAAACTACAGAAGCTATACATTATGTACAAGCCACACGAGCATCATCAAGAACATGAAGACGAGATTTCTTTAATATTAATATATGTACCCTCATTGAAACTTAGAACATTATGTTTTTTTCTAAAATGACATAAAAGCTTCCAACAAGCCAAAGAAACAAGTACGAAAAGTTTGCATATATAAAAAACAGAAAAAAGAGTGTGCAGACCTTCAATTGTGATCTTTCACCAGGCTGGCCTCGTTCATAAATTTGCCCTCCTTCAGCACTCCGATCTCTTTTTCTCTGAATTACTGGTTGAGGCGAAGGTGATCGTCTCATATAGCTTCTGTCGTCTGCATGAATGTTAGCTATCACCGCGCTGCGAAGGGGAGGTGGTTCATCAGGATCTCTTATAGTGCTTTTCCAATCTTTGCTTCGTCGACTCTTAGAAAATTTATCCGATTTTATCCGCTCTGATTCATTATGCAAATTAAGGAAAGATTCTTTTGGTTTCTGGTTGGCCAATTCATCAGGACGAGATTCTTTTGGTTTCTGCTTGGCCACCTCATCAGGACGTGATTCTTTAGATTGTGTATACAGGTCTACATTTGATCTCAAATGATCCTACAGTCTGCACAGATAAACACAGTAAGATACATAAGTAATACTAAAGAGCCTAAGCACAAAACAAATTTTTGGCAGAGATGGCATAATAGATATGTCAGGCCGAGTAACAGGAACTCTTGTTACAGGTCAAAAAATAGGTAAGGACGTTCAACTGAAACACTTCCTGTCCACTAAAAACCACACTTTTTATAATTGTTTCAGGCGCGCCTCAGGCGCGCTTTTTTAAACACAGGCTCTTTGAGAAACCGTCTATTACGGCTGCCTAACTTCCTAAGAAGTTGTAATAATTTACCACCCCATGGGTATGGTGCAGGCCTTAAATGAGACCATAATGCTAAAATCAGTTCAGACATCACATTTGCCATACTTAGTTCTAGAAATCAGGATTTATGCCGTCAATCCAAAACCCAAGTGTTCTTAATCCTAAGCTCACTAACTCGTAACTTGCATTAAGACACATAACAAGATGCTTCATCAATCGAGGAAGGTGATCAGGCAACAATGAACATAACCGTGTTGGGTGTGTGAAGCATAGTTCTAGCAGAAGATCTCTCATTTCTTAAGCTGTGGGGCCGTCAAGCATTGCCAGCAACATATTCAAGCAGGGTTGTAGTGTGGGAATTAAATGTCATAAAAGAAGCTCAAAATTTCCACCACCTAGAGCACGAAACATTGTTCTAAGCAGTTGTCAATAACCAAGTGGTCTCTCAACTTCACTAGCATTCTTCATGCAAGCTTTTACTAAACTTTTCATGGGTGAAGAAAAATATCTTCGATAATTTCACGGGTGAAGAAAAATATCTCCTATATTTTCATGCGTGAAGATGCTTTTACTTTTTCACAAATGAAGAATTGTATCTCCTATATTTTCATGCGCGAAGTTGATTTTACTAAACTTTTCACGCGCGAAGATACTCTTGATAAACTTAATATCTCATATATTTTACTTTACGCAAACTAATTAAGTCGCTTATATCAATCAAGACCTAATTCGTAATCTATAATTTCACATCTGACATAGTAACTTCAAATACATAATAATTCAACGCCGGAAATTGAAGACACATTCATCTACATATATATTCACATCCCAAGAAAAGCTATACATTTCATCAAACACGTGATGTGCATTAACAAACCACCATCAAAGGTACATTCACACATTCATCTAAATCTATATTCACATCTAAAGAAAAACTATACATTTCACCAAACATCTTAATGATAAGAGCACACATTAACCTTCATACGCATATATAGATGTGTCTTACTGATAAAAACGATAATATTCTAAAAATTAACATCGAATACAAACATCTGATTGATAAGAGTGTTAGATGTTAACCTTCATACAGATCAATTTTGACCTAATAACCTTCAAATTGCAACAGTGGATGCCGATCAATTTTGACATAATAACCTTTTTTTAGAGCATGATCGGGCACATTTCGAAGGTGCTTCAATGGCGGATAACCACATGAGATTAGGTGTGTTCGTGTGTGTTTAATCAGATGAGAGAGGGAGAGAGAAGTCAAGTTAATTTGGGATGATATGTAACAAATGAGGAATTTCAACGAGACCCCTATGGGTTTTTAGTGTGAATTTACAAAAAGGACCCTCCATTTTTTTTGTTGTAAAATTAGTACAAATTTAATCTAATCTAAGCCATTAGATCAGGTTAATGGAGGGCTGGGATCTCTTCTTTCCTTCTTACTAAAATTAGACTTCTCAAATGAACGCTTGTCTATATATATATAATATATATAATAATAATATATATATAATATATAATATATATATATATATATATATATATATATTAATATAGTATTATATATCTATATATATATATATATAGTCAACTGTAAATAAAAGATGTACTCTGTACCTTGCAAGGCTCTATAGACAAGATCTTCAACGACTACACGTGATGTTTCATGAACAACTTCATCAATCAAAGACTTTCCCATAGCTTCACTCGCTATTACACCAGTCAGCTCCGCAATTTTTCCATTCCACCCATTAATCAAACCAGATGCATCGATACCAAAGATGGGAATAGATGCGGTTTCAATCAATCTCACCATTTCACATGCAACCGAACTAATTTCATCTATTTCCTTAGCCCCGCTGTCAGTTTGTTGACCATATTTCATCATTTTACCACCACCATTATCTTCATCATCTTGAGCTAATGTTCTCATTATTAACTGTAAAGAATGAATTGTTGGTGATTTTGTGTCACCAATATGATTTAAGTGTAATGGATTGACTTAGTTGACCAATGTATAATCGTGATAAATGTTCAACAAGTCGGGGTTGTGCGGGTAGCACCCCTGGTAGCAGGGTCCAAGGGGCGGCAGCCCCTGGCAGGGTCCAAGGGGCGGGTTGGGGTCGAGCTATGTAAAAAACAGCACTTGAAAATAAAATTCCCGGAATTATGGACTTGATTTTTCCCTTTAATTTAACTGATTCGGTAGTTAAAATAACTGCTATGGCAGTTACAACCGATTTTCAGTTTGTTGGTCATATATACATTATCAATCTGGTTCGGTTTTTCATAACAACATAAAAAAAACACATTCTCGATTCTAAATTTAAGTTTGATCTGATTTGAGATTTCGATAGAACCATCGAAATACTTCAATCTGAAAGTGTTTACACGACTCTCAGATTTCTGTGATCATAAATTCATAACATGTAGGAAAACTTCTATTTTTCACCACTTCAAGAAACGTCTTAAAAGAAGTTTAAGTACGTGGATGCATTCTTTCACCATCGTCTTCATCTTTAGGATGATGTTTAACCCCTGCCCATTTTATTTCGTTTTCCGTATGTGATCTGAACCAAAACAAGAAATCTTTAGAAGTAATCCTTGCAGCAGCCATACCACAAACAGCATCACCAAGCGACAAAGCATCAGGATAACCAGCACTCGATAAACTTTCTGTACTAAATCCTGTTGAGTCCTTATGTTCACTACATAACCAGTTAGCTATATCTATAACTTGTGATTCAGTTGGAGTTACACCAAGTAAAAAAACTTTTCCATCATAGTATAAAGCTGCTCCATCACACTTGACTAAATCCATTATACTTGGAGATTGAGTTATGATACTAAAAGGGTCATCTCGCAGGTGCATGTCACATAAAGTGGTCTGCATACGGAGTATCCTTTTTTCCGCCTTTTGTTCTGCTAACTGAAGCTCCATATAAAGCTGCAAACCCATCGACTGCATTAGAAATTCACACGCGTAACGAAGTGGGAATGGGATATAACGTGGTGTAGTGTGATGGCAAGCCACTAAACCCCATAGCTTCATGGAATCATTGTTGTTTATTAGAATTGCCATTACTAAGGATGCAACAGAACTCATGTTAGCCATGTAAACTGCGTGGCAACCATGAGGTGCTCGAAGAGTAGAGTTGACCAAACAAAGAGGCTGCTTTAACTCTTCACTTCTAATCACGGGTACTGATTCTGCGTGACAATCGACAATTATTCTTACACGGTTCTGTTTAAACAAGAACCTAGCAGCTTGTGGGATGTCTGTTGCAGGATAGTGCAGTCCTAAATATGGTTCTAAATCAGACCGTCTAATTTCTGAAACAACTTCACCGTGTTGATCATCATGGAACTTATAAACCATCACTCTATCATACCCAGTAAGCTTCTGAACTTCCTCAACAACAGTATCACACATAGCCCCGATATCCCCCCCAGGAAGAGACTGCAGCCTAGAAATCGCTCTAACAACGAGCTTCTGTGACTGAACCGCACCAGCAAATAACAATGTGGGGTCACTAGAGTTAGCTGGCTCTAAATCAATCACAACGCCCACATCAATCCTATGAAGAATCGCGTAAAAGGGTTTACGGGTAGTCCTAGAATGAACCCAAATAGGGTTTAACAAACTAATCTCTCTAGAAGCTACAGCTCTTTCTAAAGAAGCCCTAGAACTAGACGTAAAAAGGGTTCTTGCATCAACTCCAAGCAGACTCTTTTTCGCCTCATTCGGCCCATCGAGATAATCATCAACATTCAAACTCAACATACTAAAACAATTCTCACTAAAGCTTATAATCCTAAAAGTAGGTTCATGAACAGCCATCATACAACCAAAAGGCTGAACAAAACCACCCCTTTGAATTGTAGACAAATAAGCAGTCATTTCTTGCTCAGCAACAGCTTTTGGTGCATGAGTAAGCAAATTTGAGTAGTTGAAAGACTTACCAGATCCAACAGACTGTTCATACTCACTTAAAAGCCTAGCATCAGCACTATACTGAGCTAAACTTTGGTTCTTATTAACAGCTGCTGGGTTCATGTTACTTCCACCTGATGAGGATGAAGTTGCACAATTATTATTATTGTTGTTTATAGTTGCTTCTTCTGTTTTCACACCTTTGCTACCTAGCTCCATTTTCATACCTTCTAAACACTTTTTTTGCTAAGTTTCTTGGTATATCTGAAGTGGGTTGTTACAGAAGAGTTTGTTCAAGTAGTTGAAGGTGCACAAGTCTGTGTTTGAAGTCCCTACAATTATTGCGTTTTGAAAACGCAATAAGCAGATAATCATTTTACAAACGCAATCCCATTCACCCTCTTAGTATCTATCAGCATGCAGGTGAGTTAAGCTTAACTAACCTCAAAATCTAGCCTACAAGTTATCATCAAAACGAATATTAATTGGTTTTAAATTTTCCTGAAACAATATAAACCAAAATACATTGATAATCCAGTTTGACAAAAAGACCAAGAAAAATTTACAAACCTGAACTGATTGGACGTAAGTGTGCTATTAAAAGCATTAAAGTTTACAGGTGTAGTCCTGAACATCTTGGTAGGCGAGACTAATTATAAAAAATGAGTGTTAGACCTGAACCACTTCAAATTATGTGAGCATACTATTTTTCCATTAGGATGACGTAGAATCGTAGATATTCAATCTTTTAACAAAAGTAGCTGGTAGTTATGTTATATTGACTTATCATCAGTAGATATAACTCAATTGACTTAAAGTGTTTTCATTTATGTTGCTGCCCGCTGTTATGGAGGATGATTCACCTTTACCTTATGATCATCCTGAATCCCCTGAATACAGAAGATTGATGGGCAAGTATTATCGTGCAACTTTAGGAAACAGATCGTCACATTAGATCTCCTAAGTTCATACCAGCCCACGCCATTCTCAATTTTTTTTTCTTTCTAAATATATCCGTTAGGGGGAGCTGATTTTTGAAATTTAAACCCTCAAAAATCCCATTTTTACCCCTTAAAAATCCTATAAATACCTCCTTATTATTTCATATTTCACACACTTTCAATATATTTTATAACACACACTTTTCTACTTCTCTTATTTTTTTCTCCAAAAAATGAATCCCAACCCAAATTGGATATCGGGTATGCTAAACGACCCAACCAACCAAATTTCGGGGTTGTCTTCGAATCCGAACAGCAAAAATGGAGGTGATCGCGCAAGAGAGCGAAGAGCGAATGATGTTAATCCATTCCCAAAGGATTGCGGAGGACATGAAAGTGCTACAAATGGACACCCGCGGGATAGATCCGGCCGACGCCGTTATCATCAACGCCCAAAAGGCACGAATCCGAGCGGCATATCCACTAACAAACTAGTCGGCGCCGTTAAATTTATGTTTTTTCATTATGTCTTTTAATTTATGTCTTTTTTTAATGTAATGTTTTTTAATGAATTTAATTTTAGTTATAATATGTTTATCTTAAATAATATGTGAAATAAAAAAAATAAAAAAATAGAACGGCACCAAAAATTGTGGTGCCAACCAATGCCCCGGCAAATGTGGTGCCGTTCAGTTTCTGGTGTCGTTCTCCATTTTGCTGACGTGACACTACTATTTGCGAACGACACGAGCCGAACGGCTCCACTTCTCCTGGCACTCTAAGTGAATGATAGTACATCTCTTTGCTAGTTATCATCTGGGTGTTACTCAGCAAAGACCTAAGGTAAAATCTGTTATGTGCGAAAAACGTGTATATTACATTAAGAAAACACACGAGTAATTCATCAATGTAAAGAGAAAACAAAACAAAAACTACATTAACAGGTAAAATACCTTAGATTTTGCTTGTGTATAGGAACATACTAGGCCTTTTTTTTGATAAAATACCTTACAACTACAAAATAAGCCAAAATTGGATAGAGAAATGCTATATCCTCGTATTACATGTCAATCATCTAATCGTGATTGGGAAAGTGGGTTCCTCATATAAGTTCGCGGATGATTAACACGTAGGATGTAGGAAGATACGTAGAAATATAGGAGGATATAACATATTTTTCCATAAAATAGATTGATAGGAAAGTGTATTAGCATGGGTCATGCTGTAAAGAAAAACAAACTCAACTTAGTCATGTTTGGTTATTTATGTATGTATCATGTATGCATCTTCTCCAGAACTTGTTTAAGAAGCTTTCTTGTAAGTAATTCAAGTTGATTGCATCGTCCGCTCTAAGCATATTTACGGTCCATGTGATTTTTGTTCTGATCGACACCTGTTAATATGAGTCAATATAGTTGACAAAAAGTTTAGTCTGGTACCATTTTCTGGAAACAAAAACAATTGCAGTAAATACCAATGTTGCAAAAATCGCTAGGCGGTCGACCACCTTCGAGCTCGGAATCCGCCTAGGCGGATTGACATTTTATATATATTTATTTGATAGAAATTTGGCATAATTTAAATATTTTTATTAAATTTATTAGTTTTCTTATTATTTTTAGTTTTATATCTTACATTTATGTTGAAAAAATTGCATTATATATGGTTTTAGTTAAGTTATAAACTTAGTCTTGTCTTTCGCTACTAACCGTATTAATACTCTATTACTCACATAGTATGCAATCTTCACTTTCTCTACAACCTCTTCATCTAGATAGCCATTTCCCTCAGCAACTAACTCATCCCAAAAATCAAAATCTCACTCTCGTCTCGCCATAGTATCTTGCATCTGCATTCAATCATGCGCCTCTCGACAGTGCATAGGAGCGAATATTACTGCACACCATGATCAAATTACACCTGTCTGCTGACACACTACACTAGAGTCCGCTGTTAGAGATAACACAGGCCGTCGATTTTATATCACTTATCTCCCATCACACAACGGTCAAGAAGATTAGATCATTATCTACGAGCAGAGTCAGACGCTATGATTTACTCAGTGCGAACAGCTTCTAACAACAAAAACAACAACATGCGCCTCAGTAACTCAAGCGTGCCCCTGTCTCTAGTTAGATCTAACCATACTACGCATCACTATCTATTCATTTTGCCTTGATTAGGGTTCCTCTTGCGCTATATAATCGCGTGAATGTTGCTGTGTACCGCCTCAAATGTGTCTCTTTACTACGCTCTATACCTCTCTGTGCCTCATAAGTGACACAGCGACAATCAGCTCCAGAGGCGAGATCAATCATCAGAGAGACGCATATTGACCTAATCTTACTGATATAAGATCTTGCAAACTCTGCTCTACACTTTGACACAGCACATATCAGAACGAGCTAAATATGATTGATAGAATAATAGATTTAGATATCTTACCTCTTAAAGAGAAGATTTATAGTTAGTTCTAGTCACTTGAGAGAGAGAGATTTCTCTATAGCTCTCTAGCTACACATCTATCCAGATCCTCAATGACTATGACTATAAACATAATCTATCTTAGCATGAGCATCGTACATAATTGTATAGATGAATATTGATACAGAGTACTATTGCAGCGATCAGACGAGACTCGCGTCCTACAATGTAACTCTTATGTAGACTGAGGCACCATCTCCATAACTGCTCCTACTGGCTTTATAAGACAATCGTGTAACAAAAGGCTACACAAGCGAACACAGTGATCTACGATCACACCAGTACCTGAGATGCCGACACATCTGTGAGACATATCACAATCTTCGATTCTGAGACTACACTGTACTTCACACTACTACACTTCTTTCTGCCAACCTAGCACATTTGAAATCAAAGTTTATCTTTCAACAACGGTGCAAACTGGAAACAAGACAACAACTCACACTTACAAACCTTTAAACTCAAATATCTACAAAGAAGATCTAATTGACCTTATAGTCGGAAACAGGAAAAACAGGGACAATAAATCGGTATACCTTTGAGAGAGAATCAATTGAATTAAGCCCTAGCTGCATAGCAAGCTTATATAGTGCCTAACTTTCGAATAGTCTCTGCACATATTACAAATTGAAATAAACTTACACCAAACTTAGTTACGTTCGATGAGCTAAAAAATATTTGCAACTGCGAGTCATTGAAGAGTTCAGTAAGCTTGATAGCAGACATGAACTGAACCGTTTCTAACACACCAAGCTATGTGATAGAGTGTCGTATATCAATATCCTCACTATTAACTTCTCACACATCACACCAATGTATCTAATGTCTTTTCTAAAAACCGATACTAAGCGTTGTGGTCTTGGTTATTATCACAATCATGCTATTTCACTCTCGCACTCAAACGTTGAGCGCCTACTGTCCATTATGCGGGAGTTCATAGAACTCTTCTGATCTTGACTCGCTCTCAGCATTGAACAGAGGTCTCTAGTTTACCCTTAGTTCATTGTAACTTCCGAGACTCTAGACATGCTCATATATGAACTCACACCAACACAGTGAGCGCAGAGATATATCTAGAGCCTTCACGCTCAGACAACAACAGATACGAGCGCACAGACTATATCTATTCACAGAGTCTCGCTTTTTCTAGCATATAATCATAGCACGAGTAAATGTTGCAGCGGAGCGAACACGAGCAGAGACCATGCATTAGCATCACATAACATAGCGTGTATACAATTCGTGCTTTCATTGATATTTTTTAAACAAACTTTAAGGTATTTTTTTAAATTATCATTTAGGTTAAGGGTGTGTTCATGAAAGTTTTTTTGTTTTTTTTTCTTTAATAAAAACAAATATTAAAATTCAACATTGTTTATAATATCGTCCGCACGTCTGAAGCATATCAATATTGAGCTCGTTTTTTTCGTAATCCAGGCGCCTTTATATCGGTTTATTTTTCATTAAAAAAATCGTTACGTACTTGTTAGATATTTAATAAATAAAGTTTGTTATACTCACTCCGTATCAAATTAATAGTCCACGTTTTTTTTTGGATGTTCTAATTTAATTGTCCACTACTAAAAATAAATAGGGAAGTTTGATCAAGTTTACTATATTGCCCTTGTTTGAAATTATTATCACAAACTTTTAAAGAAAACTTTAATTAAGTAGCTAAGGGTAAAATTGTCATTCTGTTAAAAAGTAAAAAAAAGAAAGCAATAATAAATGCAATTTTCTTTTTTTTTTTGAACGGCAATTTTATTAAACACTAGCAAGGAGCTAGATCAACAACAAACAATATAAGGGTTTTTAATCTATTATACATATTCGTGTTCAAATTCCAATATGTTTGTTTTCTGCATAAATAGATGCGGTCAAATTAAACTTTGTATGAAGAAAAAGTATGTCTCTTGCTGATACGTGTAAAAGTATAATATATAAGAATCCAAAAGAAAAGAATAAAATGTAAAATAAAATGTCGGTCTTAACTTAAGGTTGTACCTCAAATTCGGGTCTGAATCCAGGAGCTGCTGTACTTTTTCTTCATACAAAGTTTAATTTGACCGCATCTATTTATGCAGAAACAAACATATTGGAATTTGAACACGAATATGTATAGATGGGTTAATAGAGTGTGGCTTCTACCTGCTCAACAAGCGCCTCCCTCACTTGTTTGTATTTCCATTGTGAATGTGTTAGCTGTTCTGATAAAGCCCGACCCGACTCTGGAAATAACATTTTGAGATCTAATGAGAACTTTTAATCATTAGATATATAAAAAGTGTTGTCAAAGTGCAAAACTAACAATAAAACAAACTAATCACCTATTAGGCAAATTAAGGCCTGATACAAAGCAAAATAGAGTATCCATTTTATCCATTCAAGGACCAAAGCAAGCCAATCACCTATTAGGAAGTATCAAAGGCCTTAAACAAGCAAATCACCCACTAGGCAAATATCAAAGGTCTAAAGCAAAGCAAAATATTGTTATCCAATCACATAACAGGAAGTAATCTGAAGCTTGATGTGTTATTGTCAATTTTGATTGGTAAAACATTTAGACAATGTCTGTTGCTTGCAGCACATCACAAGTATGAAAATCACAAGATTTCCTAGGTTCACAACTGTTAAGGCACACATCATAAGTACAATGAGAAGGCTACTTAAGGGTGCAGTGTATTTACTGCAATTGTTTTTGTTGTTTCCAGAAAATGCTACTAGACTAAACCTTTTGTCAACTATATTGACTCATATTAACAGGTGTCGATCAAAACAAAAATGATATGGGTCGTAGATATGCTTAGAGCAGACGAGGCAATCAACTTGAATTACTTACACACCAAGCTTCAGATTACCTCCCACATACCTTGCTCAACCGGAATTGGGTATTGTTGTTGTTGACACATAGAACAACCCTTGCATATTGTCACTGAACATGCAATATGCATATGTGACTAATGATGGCAGTTTGATTATTTTCTTTGTATGACAATATGCCCCTTATGTTTTATAGTTTCTTTTTCGACCATCACAATATAAGAATTGCTAACCGTTACTTTTCGTTTCTTAAGGATTTTTGCTATTGATACTTCAGTTTTGTGCCACAAGCTTTTTATTTTCTACATTTTCTCATAATTTGAGTTTTGTACTGGGTTTTTTAGGTTCAAGCTTTTGACTTCTACACGGTAATCTGAAG
>BQNB010015997.1:6343-68065 GCA_026074375.1 Tanacetum coccineum
CCTCTTCTGCTCCTACTTATGATCCATAACCTGCTACGGTTACTGAAGATGAGGAAATGTCAAAGGAAAAGGAGATTGAAAATCTCATGGCTTTAATTTCTCTCTCGTTTAAGAAAATCTATAAACCTACCAACAACAACCTTCCAAGAATCAACAGAGGCACTAGGTATGATAATCAGAGGGCAGTTAATGTTGCTGGGGCTAGGGAAAATGTAGGTACTCCGGTTGTGCTGAAGTCTGGGATTCAGTGTTATAAATGCAAGGAATATAGGCATGTATCAAGGGAATGTCAAAAACCAAAACGAGTAAAGGATGCAGCTTACCACAAGGAAAAGATGTTATTGTGTAAACAAGAGGAAGCTGGGGTTCAGTTGAATGCAGAACAAGCTGATTGGAAAGATGATACTGATGATTAGGAATTAGAAGCACATTATATGTACATGGCACATATTCAAGAGGTTACTCCAGATCCAGTTGACAATTCTGGACCAATCTTTGATGATGAGCCAATGCATAAGGTACAAAACAATAATGACAACTATAATGTGTTTGCCATGGAAAATGAATATCTTGAGCAACCTGAATCTAGTAATCACATATATCTGGCAGAACAAGGTTACACCAATATCACTATTGATTCATTGGATATATGTTATGATAGAGATCAGGATGACCAGGATGATACTGCTAATCTTGATCAAGAACGTGATTTGCTTGCTTCTTTAATTAAGATAAATAAATGTTAAATTGATGGTGACAGCAAAAAACCAAAATAAATTTTGGAATCCTCAAACAAGGAGACGAGTTGAAAAGGTAGGTATTTATAAGTTTTATATTTATATATTGATAAATTGAAAGGTGAAAATGAAGCTTTTCAAAACTAGAAATAATAAGTTCTAGAATCATCAAATAAACCATTTCAAAGAAGCAACATGAATGTCCAAGACTAATAAGTTGATGTTCTAAAGGACTTAAGAAGTTCCAAGCGGAACTGATATGTATAAGGATGTGAATTATGCAGTCAAAGGTGGAAATTGTTGTGCAAAGGCAAAAAGGGATGTAATTCATACAAATTGATTTTGAAAAATCATCTAATGAATATACTCAACAGATAAATGATTTAAATCAATACGATTTCGATATGAAAATGGATGCTTTGTGCCACATCATGAAACCATCTCCAATTATGTCACAAGCACAAAGAGGTTTAGATTAAGCTTTACAAACTCGTGAAGACACAGGTACTTGTAAAGTCTTTGCTTAGAAAACAAAGTCAAGGTTATTTGAATGTTATGTATATAAAAACCGGCAATTCTAGTTCAAACAATGATTTGATTGATCGGATTTGTAGTAAACGAGTTTTGCAAAACCTGAGTTCCTCAAGAAAGCTAAAGGAACGATTCTCGTCTGTATGATTATAGGTTGCTATATGATATAATCTTGCGTTGATGTTAGCCTGATTCTGACGAAACGGATTCGTCTTGATAAAGATCGTCGTTCAAAATTATAGCGATTTAATCATGAGCGTTTGATTTTGCTCAATTGAATATTATCTTAGGGATTTGGCGTTCCATAACGGGTAAAAGTTGCGCAATCACAAACTTTCCAAAACAGCAACGATGAGTCAGAACATTATAATATGATTTATCCAAAGAGTATTTCGTATACAACCAACTTTGTTTAGAGAAAACGAATAGATGAATCCATTTTCTTGGGGATAAAAAGGTGTCATAGTTTAAAGAACTTTTCAAGATTAAAAAGTGTGTTGGCACGATTTTTGATGGTGGGGAAGTTGCAAACCAAAACAATGGCCAAAAGGAACAATATTTTGGTAACATCATCCTTTTCAATTTCCCCCTAAAGCTCATTGAGGAAATTTTGGCCCCCAAATTAGTAAAATCAATGTGGATTTAGAAAGATTTCACTTGTGTTTGAAAGAGGAAATGGTTGCTGATTTAAAATATGTTAATTCTCTTGAAGATGAGGTAGATAATCTTAAGTCTCAAATGGAAACTCAAAAAACACAGTTTTTGAATGAAATCGACCGTCTTTCAAGGGAATATTACTATGCTGATCACATGAATGCGATACTTGGAATATACACAGACTTAGATGAATTCACTGATTTGCAATGTGATTCGGAGAAACCCTTGGAAAAGTATGAAAGTCTTGAAAATGGAGCTTTCAAAGAGTTGAACATATGTCAACGAGTTTGGATTCACTTCAGAACATGCGAATTATTCTTGAACTTGATTTACAACAGTGTATAAGAAAAGACTAAACAATGTCAAATTCTTTCAAAGAAAATCAGTCAAACGTATTTCTGAATGAACTGGTGAACAGTATTTGATTTCACAAGACTTGAAAGCTCAATTCAAGACAAAGGATTGCAATAAGTGAGTTGAAGAAACTCATAGAAAAGATGAAGGAGAATCTGTGGAAAACTAAGTTTGAAAAATCATCGGTTATTCAAAAACCGAATGCTTTTATAGTTCAAGACAATCCATTTTAGGTTAAACCAGCTATTTTTTCAGATTTATTGCAAAGAAAGATTTCTAATGTCAAAAGTCAGTTTACCAACAAATGTGTCAACTGATTTTTCGAAACCAGTCACTGCACTGATTTTGCCTCAGAATAGGTTGCCAAATATGTCAAGAACACAAATGTGATCGCACCAGGAATGTTCAAAGTGACACAAAAGGACTAATCAAACTAAGGAACACCTCCAGTTGCATCAAGACATTAGATAAACCTAACAAAGTGTGTCTTTCTCTACAGGAGTAATTCCCACTACTAGTGTTAGCAGACCACAGCTTAAGAGCAATCAACTGGAAGATAGAGTCATGTATAACAATAGTCAAGGGAAGAAGCAAGAAGTAGAAGACCACCGTAGGAATGTTTAAAGTTTTCTAATAATAAATACTGTCTGTAACTGCGTGTATGTCAGTAGAAATGCTCAGACCTCGAATGTTAACTTTGTCTGTGTTACTTGTGGGAAAATGTGTGCTGATGAAAAATATCATGATTTGTGGGTTCTACATATAACAATGGCGTGAATTCTAGGACTAAAAAACCAATGGCTATTCCCATTAGTACTAGGGAAAACCCAAGCAGAATGTGAACAATCTGTTGCAAACATCCAGTAAGAAAACCATCTGGCAACAGGGACTCCATGTCAAAGAAATCCAGAAACATAACTAGGAAGTTATATGAGCAAGTTAGTAAGACATGCAGTTGGTGGTATCCTAAGTATACTCCACACGGGTATAATTGGAAACCTAAGTCTCAAAAAGCGAATGCTTAACCAAACACTTAGTATGCCTCTTGGTAATAGCTATCTAGAACTGCTATTATTTTGGTACTTAAGACTCCTAGGTGTTCCACTGTGTCCAATACTCCATTGTCTTCTAATTCTTTTGCCAGATCGTCGAGATAGTTTCTTATTCATCGTAGATCTCTGGGTGGTGCTCAAAAACACATGACCGGAAATCTCAAACTTCTAACTAATTTTGTGGAGAAATTTCTGGACCGGTGAATGTTTGGAATGATCAATTGCTCTAATTTCTTTGGATATGGAGATCTGGTTCATGGGGTTCGATTACATCAAAAGGGGTTTATTACGTCGAAGGGCTAAATCACAATTTATTCTCGTTGGTCAATTCTGTGATGCGGATTTGGAAGTTGCTTTTCGAAAGTCTACATGTTATATCCGTGATTTGAAGGGAAAAATGGATCTTCTCAAGGTTCTCGTGGCACAAATTTGTATTCCATTTCGCTGCAAGACTCAAAACTATCATCATTTGCTTAATGGCTAAAGCTACATCGTCTCAAGCATGGTTATGGCATCGTCGTCTATCTCATTTAAACTTCGACACCATCAAAACTTGCTCTCAAAGAATTTATGTGAATGGCCTTCCAAAGACTGAAATTAGGTCAAAGACATCTGTGTCTTCTTGTGAGTTGGGGAAGGAAAAAAGAAAGTCTTTTCATACTAGGACTACCCCAAGCTCAACAAGACGGGATTACAACTTCTACACAAGGACTTATGTGGTCCAATGCGAGTAGAAGCATTAATGGAAAGAAATATGTTCTTGTATTTGTTGATGACTTCTCCCGAGATAATTGGACTTACTCTTGCGGTCCAAGACGAAACACCTGGAGTTCTCAATTGATTTCCTCACTCTTGTCCAAAGAGGACTTCATGGCTCAGTGACAACAGTTCGAACTGACAAACAGGGCACGGAATATTTCTTAATAAATCTCTTCATGCAACTTTGCAAAAGAGGAATTTAGCTCGAAACATTTACTGCTCGAACACCTGAACAAAAAACGGCGTTTGTCGAAGACGGAACGGTACTCTTGTTGAGGCTGCTCGAACAATGCTAAGCGCGCTTTAAAGTTCCTCTGTTCTTCTGGGTGATGAACTGCAACAGCATGTTTTACTCCTAAAACCGTTCACTTGTAATTCCTCGCCAGAAATGTGAAAACAACCTTATCATATCATCAATGCCCGGAAAAACCGTCAGTCAAGTTCTTTTACTTCTTTGGTTCTCCTATGCATACATCATCAGATGATGGTGAAAATCTTGATAAAAATGAAGGAAAAGGTGATGCATGTATTTTTTGTTGGGTATTCTACTCAGTCAAAGGCTTACAGGGTATTTAACAAGAGAACAAGAATGATAGTTGAAACAATTCATGTTAACTTTGACGAATTGCCTCAAATGGGGTCAGATCACGTCAGTTCTAACCCCGGTCCACAATGTTCGACGACGGTACTTGAACAAGATAGTTTAAGTTCTAGTCCACAAAGTCCAGAAAATCTTCCTCAAGTTGCTGAGACGGTAACAACATCAAATGAGATGGAATTGCTTTATAGTCCGATGTTCAATGAATTACTCAATGGAACTTCTCACTTTGTGTCAAAGTCTTCCGTTATACATGCTGTTGATAATCCCGATAAACGTCAACAACATAACATAACTCATACTTCTACAACAACCGATGTTTCAGATCCACCTCCATTGAACATTCATTCAACACATCAAACTCTAACTCAAGTACCAACTGTCACTGCACCTGAGAACATTATTGAAGCAGAAACCAATATCGAAAATGCACAATGTGACAAAGATGAATTTATCAACATCTTTAGTACACCGGTACAAGAACAAGGGGAGACATCGTCTCGTCATGTTGATTCATCAAACATGCATACTTTCTATCAACACCATCCCTTCGCACAACGTTGGACAAAAGATCATCCATTAGAACAAGTCATTGGAAATCCTTCATAATCAATTAGAACAAGACGTCAGCTATAAACAGATGGCGAGATGTGTATGTTCGCACTCACCGTGAGTCGAACAGAACCAAAGAACATCAAAGAAGCCATGGTTGATTCTGCATGGATTGAATCAATGCAGGAAGAACTTCATCAGTTTGATCGATTAGATGTATGGGAATTAGTCGACAGACCACTTTGCAAAAATGTCATTAACTTAAAGTGGCTCTGGAAAAACAAACGTGATGAGGAAAATACTGTCATTCGCAACAAATCTCGTCTTGTGGCTAAGGGATATGCTCAAAAGGAAGGAATTGATTTCGAAGAGTCATTTGCACCAGTTGCTCGGTTGGAAGCTGTACGATTGTTCATTGCGTATGCTGCACACAAATCATTTACAGTGTACCAAATGGACGTTAAAACAGCATTTCTTTACGGACCTCTGAAGGAAGAAGTGTACGTAAACCAACCAGATGGATTTGTTGACCCATATCATCCTGACAAAGTTTACCGTCTCAAGAAAGCATTATATGGTCTCAAACAAGCACCAAGAGCGTGGTATGATGAACTCTCCAACTTCCTGGTATCCAACGGATTCTCCAAAGGTTCTATTGATCCAACTCTGTTCATAACTAAACATGGGGAAGACATACTGCTTGTGCAAATTTACGTTGATGACATAATTTTTGGTTCTACGAACCCAAAACTTTCAAAACGATTTGGAAAACTAATGCACAGCAAGTTTGATATGTCTATGATGGGGGAGCTGAAATTCTTTTTAGGAATTCAGATCCACCAATCCCCTCGTGGTATCTTTATAAACCAAGCTAAGTATGCTCAAGAGATACTTAAAAAGCATGGTATGACCTCATGTGATAGCATTGGTACACCAATGGCTACAAAACACCTTGATGCTGACTTGAGTGGTACTCCGGTCGACCAAACGAAATATCGTAGTATGGTCGGAGCACTCATGTACCTAACAGCAAGTAGACCAGATATTGTACATGCAACATGTTATTGTGCTCGCTATCAAGCGAAACCGACTGAGAAACATCTCACTGCGGTTAAACGGATCTTTCGGTACCTTAAAGACTCCATTAACATGGGTCTCTGGTATCCGAAGGACACCGGTTTCGAACTAACTGCTTTTTCAGATTCGGATCACGCGGGCTGTCTCGATTCACGTAAGAGTACATCTGGTGGCATACAATTTCTAGGTGGTGATAAGTTAGTCAGTTGGTCATCCAAAAAGCAGGACTGCACCTCAATGTCTTCAGCAGAAGCCGAGTATGTGTCTTTATCTGCGTGTTGCGCACAAGTTCTATGGTTGAGAACTCAGCTCACAGATTATGGCTTCCACTTTGATAAAATACCTATGTATTGTGACTCGCCATAAGCCATCTCGTACAATCCAGTCCAACATCCCGTACAAGCACATGTCGATGTCAGATAGACACTTCATAAAGGAACATTGAAAAAGGTTATTGTTGAATTATCTTTGTCGAACTGAAGACCAGTTAGCTGACTTGTTTACTAAAGCTTTACGGAAGATAGGTTTAATATTTGTCAGAACGACTCGTATGAGATGTTGACTCCAATGATCTGGAGGTTCTGGCAATTGAATCTGCTTGATCCATCAAACATCAATTTGTACATATTTTTATTCTCTCTTTATTTTTGATTTATAAAAATTTTGAAAAAGAAAATAGAAAAATATAAAACCTAGAAAAACAAAATATAAAATCAGAAAAATTTCAAAAATACCAAAAAGAATCTTCTCGACATGTCTCTTGGAATCGATAACATTTACGTACATATAGAAAATGTTTGATTAACATCGACACTGCGTGTAAATGAAGTTGAAACAGGAGTTTCAAACGCTTCAAAACATGTCATTTCTAAATTTTACTCATGACTTATGAACATTTCAGGTGCATACCTCGGCTCCGAAATTAATAGGGAAGTGACGATTCAGTGCGCTTACGCTAAAATAGAAGAGAAGTCTATTTTCCCCTATCATGTTTTTAAAATCGTTGAACACAATTTTTTACAAAAAGAACTTCAATGTCAAAATTGTCCTACAATATAATTTGGGGTATTTTTCCATAAAAAGTGGTATTGATAAAATGTGTGTTCAAAACTCCAATCCTCGAAAATTTTCAAGAATTGTAGTTCGAAGTATGTCATTTTATGTGAATCAATTTCTAGAGGGGGTGCTTTTTAAAACAAAGCCTTTTAATGTTCAGATACATCTCATAAATGTCAATTTTAATGTATCCAAACACATTCTGTGAAATTAAAATGTGGAAACTTATAATGTCAATTATTATATACACTTTTCACTAAGGCATCCACGTCCGACTTCAACAGTTTGTGGTGTCCGAGCCAATTTTTCATTCTCATGTCAAGTTTTAATAAAATATTAGGGAATCCCCACAAAACTATTGAAGGGGAGCTATCAGAAATCTGAATTCATGCCTAGATCGTGGTATAAAGTTTCTCAGCCCATGGAATTTGTGTCATGTCTAAATTTTTAATCAATTGGTATTTCAAATACTAAGTGTTTTAATTATTATAAAATATGAGAGAAAATGTGATTAAAATAGTTATAGACGAATGGATCTTAAGACTCTAAGTGCAACTCTTTCCTTCATGTGCAAAACAATTTTGAATCTCGAGCACATGTGTAGAGGGAGTATTAAAAATATCAATGTTTAAGAAAATGTTTTATGTTTCGCTCTTTATAACCCAACAACCTATTGACTGTTCACGACATGCTGAAGGTTATAAGGGGGTTAGGATAGGTAATATTCCTGACGAGCCAACCAGAACCGAGGGATCTACCAAGGACACCATAGTAGATAGCAGTCCTTAGGTATGATTGGAGATGAATGTATATGGGAATAATGCCGACTAAGATTGAGCTAACACTGGAACAATCACAACAAGGTGTTAGTAATGACGTCGTGGTAAGCATTGAAGGCGTTGAAGAATGAAAAAGAAATGTATGGATAAAGGGTCTAAAGAAAGAAGCCCTCCACACAACTTAAGGCAGAAACCGGGTCACAAGTTGATTGCTGACATTGAAAATAACATCATGGACCCAGTGATGCAATGCACAACCCTTCTCAGCCATTCAGGTTTCTCTCAACAGAAACTTGTCTCGTTTGTCACGGAGATACACACGTTATCTATTGACATCTCACTCCGAGATTGTTGATATTGAATAGGTGGCAATATGCTCCAGCCTCCGATTACTAAACCAAAGGCACTAATCGAGTCTAGAGCCAAGAAGAGATCAAATTATAAATCTCATTAGGACACAATGTCAAAATACACTGTTGACACCGCAAGTTCACAAGTTGTAACAAAGAGTCCTACGCATTATCCTTGAGATCTTGCCAGAACATCTGAGTGATACTTAAGTATTCACAGTGAAGATGGTAAGATCCTCTTGAAGCCAACATCAAACAACTCTTTGGTAGTGCTGCAAGATTCTATATGAATCAAGCTTGTGATAACTGGATATCAATTTTGGTCCAGTAAATGAATTAACGACTTAATCAGAAAGATAGTAACTATCTGATTCACTCTTACCGTGTTGTCTGCTTTGAGCCACTCCGGTAATGAGAACTAGCAAGCATGGTAAATCTAATACATCTATGTTAGAAGATCCTACGCTTTGAGCTGGAAACCCTGTCAAGGAGATTCTTTAAATCTATCTGATCACAGGTATAGTATTTATACTATAACATGGAAAGCTGGGGTTAATGCAACCGAACTCAAGATGAATGACAAAGCCATATTCATCTTTTATTGCTAACTGTCTTATTTCAGGTTTAGACGACGGTGTTGCAGCCTCATTCCAGCGAAGTCGGATTCATAAACCACATGCTCATACTCAAGCTTTCAAAGTCAATCATTCAACATCAAGATAGTTGATTCTAATCTTCCCCACCATCAAAGAGCCTCAAGCTTTCAAAGTCAATCATTTAACGTCAAGATAGTTGATTATAATCACATATGTCAAACAAGAATGTAACAAGTATGAGCATGTTGGTCAAGAGCACAAGTTGATCAAGGAAGTCAAATCAAGATGATTCAAGTCAAGGAGATGATGCAAGATAACGATCTCAAGAATTCAAAGTCAAAAGATAAAGGCTCAAAATCAAGATCACAAAGCATGGATGAACAAAGCCATTACAAACAAGACAAGACCATAACAAGGCAAAGCATAAACGTCAAATGTCATATCTTCAATGTCATCGGTGGTACAGAGGAGTTTGAAGAAAGAGACCTCAACATTGGGGGAGATTGTTAGCCTTAATTATATTAAGTCAAACAAGAATGTTATCGGTCTTATAAAGTCAAACTAGGTCTTGTATTGTAAGCTATAAAAAGCTGTCACCCACGAAACAACACACACGAATACAAAACACAACCTGGTTAGCTCTTGATACCAATTGTAGCGCGATTCAAAACACACCTTTTGGGAGGTCTAGGTTGATCAAATAACAAAAGATGGATCTGTTAGCCTTAATTATATTAAGTCAAACAAGAATGTTATCGGTCTTATAAAGTCAAACTAGGTCTTGTATTGTAATAGGCTAGTCGGGTTCAACGGGCTTGGATTGTAATCTAATATTGTCCGTGTTTCGGGCTCAAAGCCCAAGATATGCCAAGCCCGGCCCAAGTAGAAAGCCCATACGCCTACTAGTTGGCAAGGGGTATAAAACAAACCCTCTCCACACATGGAGAGGGTGTTGGTTGCATTTTTCATTCATTTTGTAACTTACCTTTCTCTCTCTAATCTAACATTCCTAGTTTCTTTCTCTCTCTTCTTTTTCTTCTTTCATTTCCGGTTCATCAAGGCTCTTTAAGAGCTTATTCGAGTTTTGCTTATTGTTGTGAAGGATTATTACTAGACCAACAAGATCATTATGTTTTGTAGAGAGAGAAAGTTAAAGAGAGGTTGGAGAAAACTTGTGAAAGATTAGATTAAGAAAGAGAAAGATGAAAATACAAATGTTCACCAACCACCCCTCATGGAGAGCTATGAGGGGTATTTATACTAGAAACAAAAGAAACTATTCCTACTTAACATAAATGACCCTTGCGTGGTACACAGTGTCCAAAACTAGTCTAATTCACGTGTAAGACGTCAACTTCACTAAAAAGTAAGGCTAACAATCATCTAAACTCACAAACAAAGAAATAAAGAACTAGAGAGAGAAAGGGAGGGGTGAACACTTCTAGAGAGAGAAAGGAAAAAAGGAAATATTAGATTAGTAAAATTGAGAAAAGTGAGCAACCAACCCTCTCCAAGGCATGAAGAGGGGTATAAATACCTAGAGTGGCCGACCATATGGAGCTCTTGTAGGCTTACCATGGGCCTTGGGCCTTACTAGACTATTTAGTTTCCAAATATTGCTATACGAGCTATCTAATGATATAATGGAAGTGACCGACACTTTTTGTGTTCCTAACAATCTCCCCCTAAGGGAGGTCACTCCATTTTACAAAAACTTAAACCTAGCATACTATGCTTTGTCTTCAGTCTTGTGCTCGCAGATTTGTTCTTTTTACTTCATCTTGTGAACATGATGTAGTGATCATTGACTTTAGGCTTGAGCTTGTTCCATATAGCTTGACTTGAATGTGAACTTGAACTTCTATAAGATCATCAACCAAGCATAATATCTTATCATCATTTTGCGATCTTGTCACCATTTTGTGCACTTGTGGACCGACATGCTCATACTGTTCCTGAAAGCTTGAATAAGACATCTTTCTTGAAAATCTTTAACTATAACACTTCGTCACTTTGAGAAAGACATTCGGTATCAGAGTGACAAAAACTTCTTTGAGATTCTTTGACTTAAACACTTTGTCACTTCAAGAAAGACGTACGTTATCAGAGTATTGGAACTCTTGAAACATGTACTTAAGCTTTCATGATGTCTTTACATATGTCGGTCGAGTATAAGCATGCGGTATTGGCTTCGACTTGTCATCAGGAAACTGCTACCTCCGTCAGGAAATCTGCATAAATGGGTTAGTGATAAACAACATATATGGATGAAATTAGCTTTGTCACTTTGTCGAATACGGTTGTAAAAACCACGGTTCCCTGTTACTCAATATAAATACTGACTGTGATCAGGTAGAATTCCAAAGAATCTCCTTGACAGGGTTTCGCAGCTGCACTATCCATTCTTATTACTGGAGCGTCTCAAAGCAGACAACACGGTAAGTGTGAATCGGTAAGTTACTATCTTCCCGATTAAGCTGTCAATTCGTGTTCAGCCTTCCTATGCCCAGATACCCTTTAGAGGATTTCCATGGACATAAGATTGAAAATTGATTTAGAAAATTAGTCGGTGTGTCAAGATGCAAACGGTTTTTATGACACACCAACAGTTTTATCTTTTTCAAAATTCATTCGTCAACTCATAAGCTGGACTGAACCGATATCCAGTATCACAAGTTTGATCCGTGTAGGATCTCATAAGTCACCTACGAAGAGCTTGTTTGATGTTGGCTCAAGCAGTATTTCCATCTTCACTGTGACAACTTAAGAGTCACTCTGATGTTCTGGCAAAATCACAAGGATGATGCGTAGGACCCTTACATTATTACTTGTTTTCACAATGTGTGAGCAACAGATACATTTGGCCAGTATCCTAATGAGATTTATAAATGATCTATTGGCTTTAGACTCAATAATGCACATTGGTTTTAGTGATCGAAGGCTGAAGCAGAC
This sequence comes from Tanacetum coccineum, assembly GCA_026074375.1. NCBI lineage: Eukaryota > Viridiplantae > Streptophyta > Magnoliopsida > Asterales > Asteraceae > Tanacetum > Tanacetum coccineum. The sequence continues at coordinate 18,394 of BQNB010015997.1, forward strand.
TGCCACCTTTTCAATACCAACTAACTCGGAGTGAGTAAGTTGATGTAAATGCATGTAATCTCCGTGAAAAATGAAACATAAATCTTTTGAGAGATTCTGAGTGGCTAAGGGGGGTTGTGTATTGCATCACTAGGTCTATGATATTAGTCTTCAATGTCAGCAATCATCTTTGTGATTCTTAATAGCAGATGTATTAACCCGGTTTCTGCCTAAGTGTAAGGAGGGCTTCTTTCTTTTCACCATTTATCTTAACTTTTCATTTTAATTCTTCAACCCCTTCAGCGCTTACCGAGACTTCATAACAAGTACCTTGTTGTGTTTGTTCTAGTACTGTCTCCATCTTAGTCGGCACTTTTTCCCTTATTCTCATTTTTACTCCTTTTTTCATACCTAAGGACTTCTACACTATCTAGTGGAATATCCCTAGTTAGATCCCTCTGGTTCTGGCTGGATCATGGGAATAAATACCTAAACTTAACCACCTTATAACTCCAATATAGTAATTTAAATGGTTGGTCTTTAGTACTTCCACATTTTAGCCAACACGTAACCATTTGCTCCCCCTTCATATGTGCATCAATTAATCGAAAGAGTTTAGCACATATATGGGATAGTGTACACTAAAGATCTTAAAATCCACATCTTTAGCCATATATTTTAATCATATTTTCTCCCCTTATCAAAAATGCCAAACCTCTTGATATTTTGGATATCAATTGATTTAAATATTAATGTTTTCGGGGGAAAAATGTCCAATTATTAACAAGCTTATTATTGGGACATGTTAATGCTCCCCCTCAATTTTTGAGAGTATTATACGGTGTTTGAGTACGTTAATTTGAATTTTTTTGAATTTACTAAGAAATTCTTGAAAATTCGTACTCAAACACTATATATGCCTAATAATAGTCTACACTACGTATTTACATATTCACAAAATTTATTATATACGAGAAAGTGACCTGATATGGATAAGGACATAATATGACAAAGTCATATCATCCGTTCAAGCAGCCTAAAGTCATTTCTGTATTCTCTGCCACCAACGAACTTTTCCAAATTCCTCATCAATCTCCTCTCAAACAGCTGCTGATCGATCACCTTGATCGTGATGCGGGACCTTTTTCTGTCCAAGTTACTCCATCTTCTCTTTGGCAAGTAATCCATCCTCAAGTTGTTAGCAATATCATGAAGAACCCGTCGAACATATGTGAGTGTGCCGTCATAGAACTTGTAAAGTTCATCAGACCGCATCAACCTGTTTCTATTGAACATGTGTTAGTTTGGAGATGTCAGATATGAAAGTCTCAGGCTTGGTGATGTTAAGTTTCTTATGGTAGCTTTCGACTCCCAATGAAGGTCTTCTACCCGCTTAAGAATAATAATGCACCTGGTGAACATTCTCAATGCGGCATTTAGGTCGAAAATGACATCTTGCTCTAAATTGGAGAGTTTCTTTTGGACCAAGAGAAGCAACAGATCTTCAATATCACGCAGATTAAGTCTTGGGAAGTCGCCTTCCTTGAACTTGTGTAATGATTGATCTTCTCGTCGAACGATAATCTCCTCAAAATAACCATAACCATACCACTTCATCACTTAAACATGGGTTACTGCAATGATTCTTTTCCTAAAGAACACATCATGCTTGGATTCCCTGTTGCTTGCGTAGCCATAGAACTTTTGTCTTTTAGGACCCAGTGTGAGATACCCCACATAGCAAATTTGTTGTAAGCTACTTTACTGGACTCCATAACTCTAAAACTATGTCTTCGATGCCTTCAATATTATCATATCTAGCAGCCTTAGTTTTTATTGTAGAAGTTGTGTACTTCCTGCTAGAACTTCTACCTTTCAGATATTCAAGGTCGTTGTTAAAGAAGTAGTCAGCAGGAACTACTTGACGACATTGAGCTTCAATCAATGACAGCGATTTGCTAAGATTAAATGGATATTCATGGCCTTTAGGGTTGTTCTACTCAAGTTGATCTATTACAACTTTATAACACTCTTCAAAGTGATATTTTAGTTCCACGAAGCTTTTGCAAGTTCCTTTAAGAAGGTTGAAAGCAAGTCCTACCAGAATCTCTTGTGTCAGATTATCAATCTTCAGATTGTGCATGACATATGCTGAGAAGTTAATAGGAGTGCTCAACAGCTCATCAAATGTGAGAGGAGGCTTCTCTGCCTGAGCAATTTGCTTAACCATTGTTGGGGCGGTCTAGAATCAACAGATTTTGTAGCACTCCATTCAAGGTCAGGAGTTAGAGGTCTCTCAGGTTTCTTAAACGAATCATTCCTTGGAGTTACCTCAACATTGGGTTGATCCTTAGTGTTACCCATGTCATCTCCTTGATCTTGTGGCATTTCAGTGTCTGCAGTCTCAAACACTGGTTCTTCTTCATGAGCAGACTTTCCAGATGATTTTGGCTGAGACTTGGAGCCTTAGGAAGAGCTTGATTTAGACTCTTTTAACTTAGAGCCTCTTGATGGTTCATCATCCTTGCTTGTCTTCTTTTTCTTTAACCATTGGTCTAGTCCAGCTAGAGGGTCTTCATCCTTGTCCTTGTCTTCACGACTTCTTTTTAAAGAGTATACTTTACCATACGAGTCAAAGAGATCCTTGTTGAGCTGATAAGATTTGATCAATGCATCATAGAGGTTTCTGTGTTCTTTAGCAGCTCGATACGATTTACTTTTCTCTAATTTGCCTATCAGGATCTTCTTCAATTTAAACTCTGTGAGAGATGCTGTTACCTCATATGTAGATTGCGGTTGAGAAGAAGATTTAGCCAACACAACATTCTTAAGTGATTCAGTGATAGTACTCTGGATCACAGGAGTGGCGAAGTCTGATACTTCCTTAGGTAAAATATGAGACAGTAGACTTTTGACTTCATCCTTTATAATGTCTTTTACTGATTTCTCAACAACATCTATGTATAACTTCCTCTCTTCTTGAGCTTTCTTTTCAAAATCCTTAGTGTAAGACTCGAGAGCTGTTCTGGTAGCATATCTAATTCTTGTGCTTAGAAGGTCATCCACCATTGTTAGAAGTTAAGTCTTGACAAAATCGAGGAGTTATGCAGAAAGGTCAGCTTGTTTGAGTTAAGACAACTCCATTTCCAAGGTAGACACTCTTTGATAAAAACCAAACAGGGAAGAAAAATCAGGAAGTGCAGGGATTAAAGTTATAGTTGGAACAGTTGTTGGTACAAGAGATGGTGTCATCAGTTATGGAAGAGGAGTGATCATTAATATTGTTGGAGGAACGGTTGTTGAAGCAATAGTAGAAGAATCAGGAATGACCATTACAGGTTCTGTGAGAGGAGAGGATACCTGAGTGCTTGGTACTTCGTGACTCATCAATGAAGAAACTTCATGGTCAGAAGGTGGTGCTTTTTCTAAGATAAGAAATTGATTGGCAAAGTCTAAAGAAACAGAAGAGCTTTACTTTGAATCGTTAGTCTTCTATGAAGCAGTGAGTGTCACATGTGCATCTTCTACGACTTGCTCATATGGCTGTTCTTGGGAAAAAATTTGATCAACATCAGTCATCTCTTCATCACCTTGCCTTTCCTTTTCATGCTATGTTCCTAACGATCTCACGTACACATCCTTATACAGATCATCATCATCCTCTTCTTCAAACACATTTTCATTATCATCATCAGATTCATACTCTTCATCATGTTCTTCTTCATCATAATCTTTTAGAGTAAAAGAAGGATTCTCATCATCATCATCTGAATCAGTCCTTTCACTATCATGTGCCTTATTGCCATCATCATCACTGTCAGCCTTATCATCATCACCTTTACTGGCATCATCATCGTCATCCTTGTCATCACCTTCATCATCATTTTCATCTTTACTGTTACCCCATGATTCATCATCACTCTCAAATTGATATATAGGTACATCGGGAACCCCTGGTATAGTACCAATTCCTTCATTTGTACCAGATGTCTTGCGTTTTTTCTCATCAGGAACCCCTGATTCTAAATCAGTTCCATTACTTGAGCCATAAGCTTGAGAGATATGAAAGTCTTTCTTGCTTCTCTTTGTTGCTTCCTTGAGTTGAGCTGCTTCCGATAGAGCTACATCAGAAAGTATCTCTATACCTTTACTTCTATTAGCCTTAGCTGGTGCTTTCTTCTTCGATACAGACACACCAGGAGTATCTCTGAGTACAACACCTACTGTTAGCACAATAGTATACTTCTTGGCAGGTCTCTTAACTCTTTTTGCTTTCTTGACAGGTTCTGCTTCTTTGACAGGAGATAATTTTCTTGGGGGTGAAGCAGCTTTCTTATACTTCCTTGCTTTCCTGGGAGGAACTTTTCTAGTTGCAAATTCATAGTAAGTCTTGTAAGCTTGAGAATCTTTGATGTATTGATTAATCATGTCATCGGGAATCAGAGCTCCATACTGCTGATAATCTTATGTCTTGGAGACAAACTTCAAAGTACTGAGCAATGAGTCATCACGAATTATGTGAAGATTGATCCTGTTCGTCATAGAGATTGTCTTATCCTTAGAAATGAAGTGGTTGATGATAACTTTGGTGAATCTTGGGTAGGGCATGTGCTCTTTCCTTACTAAACTTATATCTCTGTTGTCAGCTTGATACATGAAGTCTTCCCAGAGCAGAGCAACATAGTCAACATTCTTCTTATTGTACATACCCTACAAGATTTGAGCTCGTGATTCCCTGAGTCTATCGAGTCTTGTTGTTTTCCCAGAGATGCACCTATTGATGATTGCAGCAAATGTTCTCCAAGGCTGGTGCATTTGATCAGTGTGAATTGCAGATAACATATTACATCTGCCAAAATAGCCAAGTTCCTGAATTAATGTAACCAAATCTTCTTCTGAAGGTGGTGCAGTAAAGTCTTGGTTGAGAATTTTGGGACATATCTGAAGAATTTAACAAAAGACTTAAGTATCAACTTGACATTTCTTCTTATCCAACTTGAAGCTGTATGCACCTGTATCTCTGATCTTTGTGATGGTGTTCCAAAATTAATGCATATAGATTTGAGGGACTTCAGCAGTGATCACAAATGCAGGATAGCAATGAGATAGCTTGAGAGCTTCCAAAGTGACTTGATACGTTTCTTCTCTTTGTGGCTTGCTGAATGCAATTCTAGCATTGCATCTTTCAATCTTTAGTCTCTTCTCAGATGGGACTAAAGCATTATCAAGAGTAGCTTGTTGAGTTGCAATAAGATTCATGTTTCTGCTAAGAGTATTCCAATACAGTTCATATGCAAGGCAATTTATAGACATTAACCAGGCAGACTTAACCACATATTATCAGGCATTCAATCAAAGTACAAGACGAAAGACACTACTTAGAAGGTCAACTTAAAGGTCACCATACTAGCTATAGGTGAAACACAGTCAATTAAGCAGCTTACACATGGTATAAGAAAGATTTAATCCTTAAATGAGTTATCAAGTTAAAACCCTTTAAACTAAATCAATTTTACAAAATATGTATAAATCGCCGTCCATGACACTGTATAAATCGCCGCCTAATAGTACTATATAAATCGTCGTTAATGGTTATAGGTATAAATCGCCATCTAAGGGTATAGGTATAAATCGCCGTCCTTATGTGGTGTATAAATCGCCGTTTATGGGTGATGTATAAATCGCCGTCTAGAGGTGATGTATAAGTCGCCGTCTAGAGGCAATGTATAAATCGTCGTCTAGAGGCTAGGTATAAATCGCTGTCTATTTTTTGTTATGTATAAAACGCCGTCTAAAAAATTTGATCTATTCAAGACCTATGTTTTTGGCATATATGAACATTTTTTAGCATTTATAACATGAATCATCCACAAAATATTCATTTAGAGCTTAGAACGAGTAAGTTTTTACTTGTTCAAATCAAAGTCACAATATATGCATACAAGACATGGTTTTCTCATTCATTCACATTCAAGAAGGGTTATAGACATAAAATAACCACAAACCTATCACAAGTTACAAGTAAATTCAAAAACCCCTAAATTTTCGCAACAAGAATCAAGCAAATTGAGACCATGAGTTAACCTTATACAAAACTGCAATAGCCGAGCATCCTACACACCTTAAACATCAAAACGCCTCAACTAATTTTGGATTTGAACAAGATTCAATTTTCACTAACCATAGACCAAATTCTAAGGAATTCAAGCAAAAAGTCGAGTTACGTCCTAATTCCTTTTGTAGATAAGTTCATTAGATGGAAAGGAACATGTTTTTAGTTTACCTCAAGTCTTGAAATTTGCTGAATTGGTTGATCTTTTGGTTGACGAATCATTTAGAGAGGGAGGGAGAAATAAATTTAAGTGTGTTTGTGTATCTGTGTGTGTGACGAGGGAGGGAAGAGGGGTGTTTGTGTTATAAGTTTCACCTTTTTAACACAAATGCCCCCCTGAACTCTTAATACCATTCTATTTTCCTTAAATAAGATTCCTAATGCATACCTAGTTTCACTAAAGGCACAATTAGTCCCTAAAGTTTCTACTACAATGCTTAGCTACTTATTATTTTTATTTTCTCCCTAAAGGCATAAACACATAACATTTAAGGCACAAATAAGCTAAATTTAATTAACTCCTCTTTAATTGTTAACCCGTTATTGTTTAAAACCTTTTTTCATTTAATCCTTGATGACTTTTTGAAGAAGAAATTTGACATTTTCTCCCCCTTAAACAATGACCCGTTTTCTATTTAAAGAGCTGTAGTCATTGTTTCAGTGGTCAAATACCTTAAAAATCATTTTTTGATGAATTACTGAGATGATTATATTGTTTTTGAAAAAATCAACACCATGAAAAATAAGATTTCTCTTATTTTGACACATAAGTGCACTGACACGTACACTTATGGATATATAGGGAGCACGGGTTGTGATGCAAAGTAATCACAAGCCTTTGCAAGGTCATAAAGTACACCATGCACGAGAATAAATTCCCGTTGAGAGGTCAAGTTTTCTTTTTGAAACACTTGCCTTGAAGATGATGACCGGGTTGCTATCGAAAATAATAGTAAGCCATTTTTGGCATGTTTTAAAAAACTTTTGAACTTCTGCTCGAACTTCATTTACAGCCTCGTATCATTATTAAATGATATTTCTAAGGCCCTAAATGTTATCTATTTTTAGAAGACATGCCAGAGATCCATATTTTTATATTTTTCTGATTTTTTAATTTTGTATTTTGTTTTTATAAAATTTTATAAGAAGTGAAAAATCTTTTTTTGTTTTTGTGATTTTTTATATACATATTATACAGAGAATATAAGAATAGGTACCACCACTATTCTTCAGCTTCATCTGCCTGTTCTTTTTAGAGTCTCAGGAGTAAAACTTCTCATCCCCAGCTTGTCGATAAGGAATTCAATTCTTTCTCGACATAGAGCCTTGGTGAAGATGTCCGCCAACTGGTATTCTGTACTGACAAAGTAAAGCTAGACAACTCCATTCTCCACTTTCTCTTTGATAAAGTGATATCTGATGTCGATATGCTTTGATCGAGAATGTTGAACATTGTTGCAGCATAAGGAAATAGCGCTTTTGTTATCACAGTACATTGGAATTTTATTGAATCCAAGGTCATAGTCGATAACTTGTGATCTCATCCAAAGGACTTGAGCACAACAGTCGGACAAGGCTATATATTCAGCTTCTGTACTGGATATCGCATCGCTTTTCTGCCTTTTTAATGACCAGCTAACAAGTCTGTCTCCCAAAAATTGCATACTTCCAAATGTACTACGTCGTGTATCTTGGCAACCCACGTGATCAGCATTTGCAAAAGTTGTTAGAGCAATAGCAGAATCCTTTGAGTACCATAGTCCCCGATTGACGGTTCCTCTTAGATATCGAAATATTCTTTTTACAGCATGTAAGTGCTTTTCGGTAGGATGAGCCTGATACCGAGCACACATACAGACAGCATATACCAGGTCTGGTCTACTGGATGTTAGATACATAAGGGTGCCAACCATGCCACGATAATGTGTAGGATCAACGGCTTTCCTTTGTGTATCCTCATCCAGTTTGGATTTCTCCACCATTAGAGTATCTACTAGGTCACAAGATTCCATTATGTATTTCTTAAGTGATTCTAGAGCATATTTTGATTGGTTTAAAAAGATGCCTCTATGACTCTGTGAAATCTATAGTCCTAGAAAAAATGACATTTTGCCCATCATTGACATCTTGAATTTAGAACACATTATCTCAGAAAATTTATCACAAAGTTAAGTAGTAGTAAAAGCAAAAATTATATCGTCAACATAGATTTGTACAAAGTGGATATCTTTGCCTTTTCTGCTGATGAACAATATGGGATCAATCGTGCCTTTGGAGAATCCATGAGATAGCAAAAACGATGACAATAGATCACACCACGCGCATGGAGCCTGTTTCAACCCATATAGAGCTTTCTTTAGTTTGTACACATGATTAGGATTGTCTAGATCCACAAATCCGTCCGGTTGGCTAACGTAGACTTCTTCACTCAAAATACCATATAAAAATGCCGTCTTTACATCCATCTGGTAGATGATCATATTCATATGAGCAACAAACGCGAGAAATATCCAAACAGCTTCTAGTCTAGCCACGGGAGCAAAGGATTCTTCGAAATCAACTCCCTCTTCCTGACGGTATCCACGAGCTACCAATCTTGCCTTGTTCTTCAAGATCCCTCCCTAATTCATCCAATTTGACCTTATATATCCATTTTAAATTAATAACCATCACTTTATCTGGACGAGGAACGACTTCCTAGACTTCAAGACGTTCGAATTCATGTAGCTCTTCTTGCATTGCCTTAATCCAGCATGACTGAGTTGGTGCATGTTTGTACGTTTTTGGTTCAACTGAAGTTAGGAAGGCATCATAGTAGCTGATGACATCAAATAACGTCTATTTTATAGTATCATTTATCCTATGTAATTAACCCATATTATATGATTATTTCAAAGAATTGTTACTTAATCGTTTATATTTGAGAATTGCAGTAATTATGGAGTACTTGGTGAAACTTGACTAAAAGGCACGCATTCTAGAGCTTAAACGAAGATATTTTGAAGATTACTGTTCTGACAACTAATACTCTGTATCCATCAAGGAAGATACGGCGTATCTATGCCTGTACTCACCAAAGACCATGAAGGAAACATGATCAATACGCCGTATCCAGAGAAGACTAATACGCCGTATTGGAGATATAGTATGTGAATATTCTGGAAGATATCAAACGTGGTCCCTACTCTAAGAAACCATAAATACGCCGTATCCAAGACATTGGATACGCCGTATCGAACCGACTCCAGACCCTATAAATAGAAAACTCAAAAATGAGTTTTAAGTGGGCTAAATCATATTATCGATACCAAATCCACCAAGTCCGATTTCCAGAAGATCAATGAAGCCAAGAAGGTCCTGAAAAGTGGTATAATCAATGGGAAAACTCTTGTAATCTCTACACTCCACTATACGTGTTCGGTTAGCATTATGTTTAATCGTTCATCTATGACTTCGTGTATTATCACAATGACTATTGGCTAATACCTTTAGGTATTAGCCATGTTTATGAAAATATAATGTTTTGATTTGTCTTTATATTGATTGTTCTTTATTCGTTGCATGTTGATTATGTTTATCACTTCATACCCGTTTATGTGCTTAATTATGTGTTTTCCGTATCATTCAACTAGATCTAGTCCTACATATTTAATGCGCTGCAACTTCGATATTGTTTGGGCGTAGGCTAAGAGTCTGGGATAGAAACATATAACGCTTATTCATATAGCTAGAATATTAGGATCACCAATAAAAAGCCCTGTTTTGATCTATGGTTAAGTGGATAGGTAGACTAAGCTGGTGACTTAGGATTACACATAACGTCCTCTTTTCATAGGTAGTTAAGTGGGCGTGGACTACTAGTATATGAATTTCCATTAAGGAGTAAGTTGGTAAAGCCTCCATGAGCTAGGATTCAATATAACCACCAATATAGTTTCCTAGATAAATTATAATCAACGGTGTAAGCTTTATACGGGTTTAGGTTAATTGTAACAGGATTAACTAGCAATAAATCTCGAGTCTAGGGAGAAGATCCACCTAAATTTAGAATGATATACCATCAACGAATTAATACAATCATTGCATGAATAGACAATTAAGGCATGTTATTAGATTAAACTGGCTAATACGTTTTCCTCACATTGGATTGCTTCCTAATCTTTTGTTAATCATTTGTGTGCGTTATTTGTCATCACCTTAGGATAATTAGAACTAAACTCGTGCCAGTCTTTCATGCTGAAAACCTCCCTTTGCGTTAGCTTGGGTTTAATTAGATTAGCTTAGTACTAAACCTAGATAAATAAAATACCAGTAGAATTAAGAATTAACTTCCACTCTTAATGTTCAACACCATACTTACCAATGAAGCTACATTTGATTGGGTATACTGCCCGTTAGTGTTATTTTTAGGTATAGTCGGCTAAATATAAATGTAAAACTTGATAATAATTAGTAACTACACACAACGACACATCAGTAGCAGAACATGGCTTGTTCGTGTAGTTGAAGTCTTGTAGAAATGGGTCTGGAAGGGTCACCAATTATGTTTTGTAACTGATGATCTTTTGTTAATTTACTGAGGTGTTATAAGATTGGAGCGTCTGAGTGCACAGTAGTAGAGATAACATATGATGATGAGGATTCTTCAGAAATAGTTTCTGGAATTGGAATGCTAAAATAAGGATCTTTACTTATATATGCGACCTCAAGATCATGCGACTCTTCTTTAGTACTGAGAGGAATTATTTAGGATTGTGATTGTGGAGTGGTTTGTGAGGTACTTGGTGAGGGTGCATCTTGATCAATCGTTGTTGATGAAGGTGAACCGGTTGACTCAACTGGAGCTGGAGCTTCTTATATAAGAGCTAGAGAGGCAACACTAGTTGGGGGAGAGAATAACTCATCAAACACTGGTTGAAACACAAGATCCCATTCATGCCTCGATGGTGGTATAAATGGTGATAAAAGAGGAGGGTTTGGAACGAGTTATGAACTGGGTGTTGCAGGAGTCATACATTGAAGTCCGGGTCCTAAAATGCTTTGTTCAGAAGCCATAGCCGTCAGCTCATCAAAATCGACATGGATGGTTTCGATTATTTTTTGGGTACGTTAGTTGTAAATACAACAAGCTTTTTTCTTGGGTGCATATCCAATTAAAATACCTATATCAGCTTTAGATTGAAGTTTGCCCAAATTCTCACTATCATTTTTTGGGTAGCAAAGTGCACCAAAAACGTGAAGGTATGATAAATTAGGTTTTCTATCATGTAAGAGCTCATAAGGAGTTTTTCCATGGCGACGTCGTATAATGGATCGGTTTTGGGTGCATCATGCGGTAGCAACTTCTTTGGCCCATAGAAATAAAGGAGCTTTTGCATAGATTAACATTGTTCGAGCGGCTTCAACAAGAGTATGATTTTTCCTTTCAACAACACCATTTTGTTGTAGAGTTAGCGCAACCGATGTTTCGTGAGAGATGCCAGCCTGTTCATAGTAGTATCGCAGAGTTTGATTAACAAACTCAGTTCCATTATCTGTACGTATGTTCCTTACAACTTCATTCAATCTTACTTTTATCAATTTCAGAAACTTGAATATAAAATCTAGAGCTTCATTCTTTGATGCTAGAAACTTCACCCATGTGAACCGATAGTAATCATCCATAATGACGAGGATGTACTTTTTCCCATTTACACTTGCAACACGCATAGGCCCACAAAGATCCATGTGTAGAAGATATCGTTTTTCTTGATTGGTGTCTTTAGATTTTGGTTTATGTGATTGTTTCTTGCTTTTTCCCATGGCACATGCAGAACACAAATAGTCCTTTTCAAATTTAAGTCTGGGAATACCACGTACTAGACCGTGTCTGGCCAAATGATTAATAGCACCAAAATTCAAATGAGACAGACGACGATGCTATAACCATGACTTAGTCTTTGTGGCTTTTGACAAGAGACATATAAGAGAAGACGTCATCATATCCCCAATGGACAAAGAGTACAGGTTAGTTCCTCGAGATCCTAAGAGTAAATCAACACCTTCCAGATTACGAACAAAGCATGTGTGTTTTTGGAAAGATACTTCAAGATCTGAGTCGCAGAATTGACCAACTGAGAATAGATTGTGTCATAGTCCTTCCACATAATAAAACCTTAAAATTGTGACGTTCCCTATCTGATAATCACCATATCCCATAATCTTCGCAACTTAGTCGTTATCGAATTTGATAGTACCGAGAAATTTATGAACAAAATTGGTGAGCTGAGTGTAACATTTCACATTTTCAGGTCATTTACGACTTTAATTATTCAGTTATTTATTTTTAGGCTTTTGCACGTTTACTTTTAATTTTTATCGTTAAGCTAAATCGCGTAAACTAAAAATGAGCATTCAACGTAAACGGGTATCAAACAATTAAATGTTTAAGTCAAGTAAGTGTTATAAAGTTATTAGGATGATAATTTATAACTTTACGCTTTTTATTTTTATTGGTTACGTAAAACGTTTACGTAACGCAATAAAACTACACTTTTGCATGCATGGCAAACCATAAACCCTCCTACACTTCAACAAATACCCACTAATACCCACAATACTCAAAAACCTTATAAAATCTTGCCAAATCAGCCCCTAAATGAAAGTTGTACATATCTCACACATATACTTGAAATTAAATCCCTACACCTCCAGTAACTTGTATAAACAACAATTTCCTTTATCCTTTGGATCAAAAACCATAAACTAGAATCACTTTGGTCTCCCTTTTTTCTTTCTTGTGACCGAATATAGTGAAGGCAAAGGAGGGGACAAGAACAAGCATGTAAGATATGTCAATTCATTCTTACACAATGTATGATCCAACCAAACATGTCTCCTAGACCTAGTATGTACTTAATGAGTTAAAAAATCATTTTGTTCCCCCTTTTGAACCCCATAACCAGACACAACCATACTAGCATCAAAACCATTTGTAAGTTTCACAAAGAGTGGTTTTACTTCCATGTTTAGCTATAAATAGATGCCATAAAGTAGTAGTATCACACACACATCATTTGCAAGCATAAAACTCAAAGTATTCTCTCTTACACACATCTAAACACACAGCTCACTCTTCACACATACATATATTTATAGTTTTTGATTTCTAAGCTATTACACGTGTTCAAGGGTTATTGTTAATCATATACAAGGTGTCTTGGAAGCTTGGTTTGGTAATTAAAGGGGTTAAGCAAGAAGGAAAGTCAAATTAGGGTTTCTTTGAAATTAGGGTTTTTATAGCTCATTTTTGAATTAGGATTTAGATCAAAAGGGTTTGATCTTGTTCATCACTCATCATACACTCATCTAAGGTTTACCTAAGACCCTAATCTTTTCAATATGTTAATTTCATGTTTTATATAATTGTGTATAGTTAAATCATCACCTAGGTTTATTTTATGAAGTTATAAAATAAAAACATGTACATACATACATGAATTGCTTTTATTTTATGGTTAAGATGATGTTTAAAATATGTTAATATGTTTAAAACAAGGATTTACAAGCAATGGGTAATTATTTGTTAAGTTATGAATATTTTTTTAATTATAAAATTTATAGAATTAAATAAATGTATTGGATAGTTTCTTGGACACTATGGATACAATATGATGGAAATCATGTAGAGGACTTAATTTATACACAAGGGATGTTAATTTATAAATTAGAGGACATGTGGTATTTTATTTAAGTTAAAAAGTACATAAATCAAGTTTATATAATTAATTACATAAATCTTTAAAACTTACTGTTTAAACTTGAAGAATAAGATATTTATTTTATATTTTATAAAAATAGTGCTTCTCATAAGGAGTAAGCATGTAAAGAACTCAAAAATCCGAATTATAACGAAGAAGTTACGGAATTTGCAAGATTATGCGTAAAAGTGTTTTTATAAAAGTATTGTTATAAAAACTATAAAATTTAGAACCTGATAAAAATGGAAACTTATTTTTTTGATAAAGTAAAATTTACGAGGATTTCAAAACTATAAGGTACATTAAAACGGATTTAAAATGAAGAAGATACGCTATTAACAAGTTTACGATAAAAAGTATTTTTATAAAAGTATGCTACTGTTCATTACAGTGGGCTATTGGGAAATAATTTTTTTGGATAGAGCTTTTTATTATGAAGACGTGGACATAAGAATCACTAAAATCCAAATTAAAACGAATGAGATGCAATTAATATACGATTTCGATAATTAAAATTTATAAAAAGTATTTTTATAAATTTTCACTTACTGTTACAGTTCATAACAGTACATACCAACATAATAACTGTAAAATTTGATTTTATTTTTCAAATACGATTCCATACATATAAGGAACATTAAAAACGAGATTAAAACGAGAAAGATACGACGTTTTTACTAAAAGTGATATTTATAAACGTTTTTAAATTTATATATATTATTTTCTCAAACAATTAAATTATTTATATAATTAAATTATATAAATAATACATCAAGTATTTTTGGAAAAGAACAAATTGTTGGACAAGTATATCATTTTTTCAATTACAAATACATGTACATTTATTTTACAAGTACAAATAAAATTGTTTAATTTTATAAATTAAACAAACACTTTTAGATAGTGATGTAACTATATAGAATTATATGTGGCATTAGTTGTTCAAAGTACATAGTACTCATACAATCTATATTTAATTAGGTTGCCTTTGGACTTCGCTTGTCGATTCACTCCCTTGATTTATTTCATTCACTTCATTTACTGAGCTGAGTTCATAGCCCCATGTTTTACAATATCAATGATTTACAACTTTTAGGGTGAGAAACATGCATTGTTTTACGATTGGACGCAAGTGTATATTTTTACATGATTACATGTTTGCCTAAGTAGCGATAACCCTCTGAGCCTATTATCATGAACTGTCAATTACTTTGTGTGAGCGCGAATGTTATAAATAGATCTATTTGGGATTAACATCCCTGTTCGGGTAAGAAGTGCTCACTGTGCCGGTTTACCAGACAACGGACGTATACCATGTCGGATTTAAGATGTTGCGGGTTAGAACATCATCAAGGACAATGTTGGCAATTTATATTGCAATTCATACATGTCGAGCCTCAATGTCATGAGCTTAGGGAAACGTAATTACATTTTGTGATGTCTGCATCTGTTGGATTATCACGGGGAAAATCTTGCGGTCTTACATTATATTTCACATAAACCTGTGAATTCACCAACTTTATGTTGACGTTTTAAAGCATGTTTTCTCAGGTGAATGAGGCACGATGTGCTAAGGATACATTGGGGATACTCTTTTGGGGAGTCATGCATAAAAGATTTAGAGTCATTACATCTTAGGATATTTGTTATGATCTAAAATCTTTGTTATTTAAATGTTGAACAATTTAAGCCGTTGTGCTTTGTATTAAACAATTTCAATGAATCCAATGTATCGTATTTCAAATGACTCTTTTAGAGGTCGTTCTCATATCTTGTGCTATTGATCTATGATGTTACGCTCCCGGACACATTATTCCGCTGCGACCCTATTTGGGGGTGTTATAGATTGGTATCGAGAGCCAAGGTTATAGAGAACCAGGTCAAATGTTTTTACTTAGACTATAACCGTTTTCAAACATTGCATCATAAAAAAGGATTTTTATGGGACATTCATTCATACGTTTCTTGTTGCATTAGTTGGATATACTAAATGTTGCATGGTTCACATACGTGTTTATAATATATTAAGTATATTATTATTGGTCTTATATATGTACTAATGTAAACTATGTTTAAGTGTTACAGATTCAGTCATGTCATCGGATTCAGCATCATTCGAGGTTACGTACACGTCTATATCATCTCACGAAGACCCGCTAGCATAGGCTGTAGACTTGTTTGGACATCAGGAGCTCGACTCACCAGAGGCTGCACTGGCATCACCTGATAATGTACCTGGCCCTGAGGAGCCAGAGCAGGCACCACCTTCGTCAGATCATGTTATAGGTCCTGAGTACCCTGAGTACTTGGCACTAGCTGATGATGAGATCGTTATTGAGGACCAACCTTACGCTGATTATGCCTCACCAGTTGCCCTGTCTCCAGTGTACGTTACTGACTCAGATCCCGAGGAGGACTCTGAGGATGGTTCAGTAGACTATCCAGCTGATGGAGGTGACGACGATGATGATGATGACTCCTCTGATGATAACGAGGTGGAGAAGGAGGCTTCGGAGGAAGAGGAGGAGCACCTAGCTCCGGCCGACTCTGTCATTACACCTGCTGTTGACCTTGTTCCCTCTTTTGAGGAGACAGAGAAATTCAAGACGGATGAGTCTGCGGCGATACCACCACCACCTCTAGGGGCTAAGATATCTATCCTACCCCAGGCACCTATGCCTTTTCCATCAAAGGCGGAGGTCGAGAGACTTCTTGCCTTACCTACACCACCATCATTTCCACTCATCTCACTATCACCACCCTTTGCAGAGGAACACCTTGCTAGGTGTTTGGCTGCACCTGCACTTCCATCATTACTTCTTATAGTACCTCACCCATATGGTAGCCCTAACCATGTGCGTGCACCTCCAGGCTTCAGAGTTGCCATGGGTAGATTGAGAGCCTTATCACCATCCACTCATCATCCACCACATCCATCACCACCATTACCACCTCTACCATCATCACTATGTTTGCCACCACCTGTACCCATATCATTACCATTACCATCACCACCACCACCACTACCACCACTACCAGCATCACTATTCATACCACCACCAGTCGACCATAAGGAGGACATTCCCGAGGTCGAGTTACCACCTCGTAAGAGGTTATGTCTAACTGCTCTCACATCAGGTTATGAGGTAGGGGAGAGTTTGACTGCTGCTGCTAGACCTACTAGAGGTCATAGAGCAGACTATGGGTTTATCGGCACTCTGGATACCGAGACCAGATGTCAAAGAGCCGAAGAGGTCGGCTATGGCATTATGGATGTCTGGGTAGACCCAACAGAGGCTATTGAGGAGATAGCACCGACGACCCTAAAAGGGTTCAATGCTAGGGTGATCGAGCTTGCAGATGTTCAGAAGGAGGACACTCAGGATATTTATGCCGTGATTGAGAATGCTCTGGATAGACAGACTCGCTTATCATAGATAGTCAATGTATTAATCGAGGACAGAGAGTTTCACCAGGAGATTGTGTTATTGATGGAGCAAAAGGCTTTAGTGTCTCGAGAGTCTTGGACACAGTCAGTGGGATTGAGTTCGGCAGTTCACCAGGAGCTGCACGTATATAGGACTCACTCATAGATTCAGGATTATCGTATTGCTTCATAGGAGTCTTTGACAGCGACATTGGTTGCATAGATTTCATTTCTATAGGGACAGTTGTCGGTGGCTCTAGGACAGATTCAGGCACTCCAGGCTAGAGATCTGACTCATGTAGATGATCCCAAGGGCACTGATAGTTGTGCCTAGATTTACTTTTTCATGTCATGTTGTAGTTATCTTTATGTTAGCCGACTAAGTATTATGGGTTTTATACCCAGCTATCGCGGCAGTAGGATTTGTATTATTTATATCTTGTATCAGACAATCATGTATGTTTTCTAGTTATATATGATGTATTGTATTATGTCATGTCGATCTCAATTCTGTTATGTGTTGAGATCCTAGTCATGTTATATAATTACTGTGTCATGTGATCTTGTTATATATGTTGTACCCATGTCATGTTGTGATGTTTATGAAAGCTCACGTATTTTATATTATTGTGATTTAGAACAATATGCCACTAAAGAGAACCTCTGTTGCTGCTGCATGGGCTTCTGCTGTTGCATGGGCTGCTGTTGCTGCGGCTGCTGCCCTAATGACAGCTGCTGATGTTGAGAAACTGATCGAAGCAAGAGTGTCCGAGGCACTTGCTAATCAAGAAACCCTTCAAAATAACATTAATGGTCATGGCGACGGAAGCCACAATTCTAAACTGGAATTAGAAGGACTCTACGCACTCCACGTGAGTGTATGTACAAGGATTTTCTGAATTGCCACCCCCTTACTTTTAAGGGTACTGAAGGAGTGGTTGTGTTGTCACAATGGTTCGAGAAGATGGAATCAGTGTTCCATATCAGCAACTGTGCTGTGGAGAACCAAGTTAAGTTTGCTACTTGCACTTTCCTTGGAAATGCTCTAACATAGTGGAACTTTCACATGAAGATTGTTACTCAACATGTTGCTTATGCTATGGACTGGAAGACACTAAAGAAGATGATAACAGTCAAATACTGCCCAAGGGGTGAAATCAAGAAGTTAGAAATTGAGCTCTAGAACCTAAAAGTAAAAGGTACTGATGTCGCGAGTTACACTCTGCATTTTCAAGAGCTTGCACTGATGTGTGGAAGGATGTTTCATGAGGAATCAGATGAAGTTGAGAAATATGTTGGTGGACTTCCTGATATGATTCGGGGAAATGTAATGTCATATCAACCCAAGATGATGGAAAAAGCAATTGAGTTTGCTAACGATCAGATGGATCAAAAAGTCCTCACTATTACTGAAAGATAAGCTAAGCTGAAGAGAAAGTTGGAGTTTAATGCTGGAAACAATCAGGGGCACCAACAACAAAACAAGAGACAGAACACTAGGAGGGCTTACACTGCTGGGCCTGGTGAAAAGAGGGAGTACACGGGATCATTTCCAATGTGTACAAAATGCAACTATCACCATAAAGGACCATGTGCTCCCAGATGTAATAAGTGCAAGAAGATTGGCCATCTGGCTCGTGACTGTAGGAGTTCTGGTCCAATGATAATAATAACAATCGTTGGAACTCCAGAATGACTCAGAATGTTGGCACTTGTTATGAGTGTGGTGTTCTGGGGCATTTCAAGAGAGACTACCCAAAGTTAAAGTATAAAAACCATGGTAATCAAGGTGGGAATGGCAATGCACCAGTAAAAGTGTACGTAGTTGGTAATGCGGGAATAAACCCAGACTCCAACGTCATTATGGGTACGCTCCTTCTAAACAACCGCTATGCTTCTATCCTATTTGTTGGGATTAAAAGACATCTTAGTGTTGTTGAAGTTACTGCTGCTGGTTATAGTTTCTGCTGTAGAAGAAGACTGAAGGAAATATTCTAAGTCATTACTACTGCTAGAGTAAAGATACTACTGCTAGTGTAAAAGTTAAGATTGTTAGAATATTACTACTACTAGTTATAAGTTAGTACTGTTAGTGTATATGTTAGTACTGCTTATGTGATAAGAATGAGATATTTTAGGAAAAGATATGATAGAATAAAAACGTATTGTAAGTCCATTAGGGTTCCTTGGTGTATAAAAGGAGACCCTATGGGTATGTAGTTTGATATCTCATTTTCATATACAGTCATTTATAGCTTCAAGGTTTTGTATAACCCTAACACTATCAAGAGTGTTCGTATTAATATATTGAGGCTTAAGGTTTGGTATTATACAATCTTGTTTGTCACTGTTTTATTGCTTATTCTTCTTAGTATCATAGACTAGATTCCACATAGTCTTTGATATATTCAATCAAAGTTTCTACCATAGTTGTCTTAGATTTATTCAATACAACTAAGCCTTTTACAAGCTAAGCAAGATCTATTCAAGTAGGATCAACAAGTGGTATCAGAGCTTGTTAAGAAACTTTGAATAAGAAGAAACAGTCTACACATACCAGATCTATTTGTTTGTGAAAACCTGGAGGCAGTATCTGCACCAATGGTTGATGCAGCAAAACTTCTAGTGCTCAATCTTGGCGAATTTGAGCTTTGGAAGATGAGGATCGAACAATACTTCCTAATGACAGATTATGCTCTTTGGGAAGTAATAATAAATGGTGACTCACCTCCACCAAAGAGAACAGTTAATGGTGTTGAGCAAACATATCCTTCTACAATTACAGAAGAGAAGTTAGCAAGGAAGAATGAGTTAAAGGCAAGAGGTGCATTGTTAACAGCTCTCTCTAATACACATCAGCTAAAGTTCAACACCTACAAAAATGCCAAGTCTCTGATGCAAGCTATAGAGAAGAGGTTTGGAGGTAATAAGGATTCAAAGAAAGTACAGAAGACACTTCTTAAATAGCAGTATGAGAATTTCAATGGAAATAGCTCAGAAGGACTTGACCATATTTATGATAGGCTGCAAAAGCTTATCAGTCAGCTAGAGATTCATGGAGAAACTGTTTCTTAAGAAGATCTGAATCTAAAGTTATTAAAAAGTCTGCCATCTGAGTGGAAGACTCATACCTTGATTTGGAGAAACAAACCAGATTTAGAAACTCTAAGCATGGATGACTTGTACAACAATCTGAAGATTTATGAAGCTAAATTCATGGGGTCATCTAGCACAAGCCAAAACACACAAAACGTAGCTTTTGTGTCTTCCAATATCACTGGCAGCACCAATGAAGCAGTTAAGACCACTCATGGTGTTTCTGCTACTAACTTCATGGATAATGCTTCTACCTTACCAAATGTTGATAGTCTGAGTGATGCAATGATCTACTCCTTCTTTCCTAGTCAGTCTAACAATTCACAATTAGACAATAAAGACCTAAAGCAAATTGATCCTGATGATTTAGTAGAGATGGACTTGAAGTGGCAGATGGCAATGCTGACAATAAGAGCAAGAAGATTTCTCAAGAAGACAGGAAGGAATCTAGGTGTTAATGGGACTGATACCATTGGCTTTGACAAGACCAAGGTGGAATGCTATAATTGCCACAGAAGAGGTCATTTTGCTAGGGAGTGTAGGGCTCCTAAGTATCAAGACAACAAAAATAGGGAGACAACGAGAAGGACTGTGCCAGTTGAGGAAACTACTTCAAATGCTTTAGTATCTCAGTGTGATGGCTTTGGATATGATTGGAATGATCAGGCTAAAGAATGACCTACTAATTTTGCACTTATGGCTTATATATGGCTTATACTTCTTCAGGTTCTTCAAGTTCTTCAAACTCAGACACTGAGGTATCAACTTGTTCTAAAGCATGTTTAAAATCTTATGAAACTCTCAAAGAACATTATGATAATCTGACAAAAGATTTTAATAAGTCTCAATTAAATGTAGGAGCTTATAAAGCAGGTCTAGAATCTATAGAGGCTAGACTAGATGTGTATAAAAAGAATGAGGCTGTTTTTGAAGAGGACATAAAGATCTTAAAACTTGATATTATGTTAAGAGATAATGCTCTAATAGAGCTTAGAAAGAAATTTGAAAAAGCTAATAAAGAAAGAGATGATTTAAAACTTACCTTAGAAAAGTTTGAAAATTCATCTAAGAATCTAAGCAAACTGTTAGATAGTCAAGTAAGTGATAAGTTCAAGACTGGTGTGGGTTATGATAGTCAAGTATTTGATAGTCAAGTGTTAGATAGTCAGGTGAATGATAAGTACAAAATAGGTGAAGGATATCATGCTGTTCCCCCTCCCTATATTGGGAACTTTATGCCCCCTAAACCTGATTTGGTACTTGCTGATAAGGATAAATATGTTTTTAGTGAGTCAGTAACTAGTGTGCCTGCAGTTGCAACTAGTGAAGTTAAGACTAGTAAGTCAAAACCAAAGTCTGTTAGTGAACCACTTATTGAAGACTGGATATCTGACAGTGAGAATGAAAATGAGACTGAGTTTAAGTCTAAACAGAGAAAACCTAGTAATGCTATAGTAGAATTTGTTAAGTCTAATGAGCATGTGAAATCACCTAGGGAGTCTGTTAAGAAAGGTAAGAACAATAAGCAAGCTAAATACCCTAGGAAAAACAGTCAAAGTCCTAGAGGTAACAAGAGAAACTAGAATAATTTGATGACTCAAAAATTAGGAAGTATTTTTGAGTTTAAAAATACTGCTTGCTATGTATGTGGCAGTTTTAACCATTTGATCAAAGATTGTGATTTCTATGAAAAGAAAATGGTGGAGAAACCTGTATGGAACAATGCTAGAAGGGTTAATCACCAAAATACTCAAAGAATGACTCACCCTCATCCAAAAGGAAATTTTGTTCGAAAAGCAGTCTTAATGAAATCTGGTTTTAAAACACTTAATGATGCTAGGCAAAACTCTTCAAGAACACCAGTATCAGTTAATACTGCCAGACCAATTAATACTGCTTACCTAAAACCAATAGTGAATTATGCAAGGCCAGCATCAAATGTTTTTAATAGAGCACATTCACATGTAAGAAGGCCTTTTAACAAGTTTACAAAAAATAAGAACAGTAATTTCAATGAAAAGGTTAATACTGTTAGGGGAAATGTTACTACTGCTAGGCCAAAAGTAGTAGTAAGTGATAATGAGGGAAATAAGGGTAATACTGTTAAGTCTTCAGCATGTTGGGTGTGAAGACCAGATCAAAAAGTCATAGATCATGTCAGTGCATCAACGTATCTTTAAATATTTGACTATGTTGATGTACAAGGCAGATCCAAGTCTGTAATGGCTTGGGTTCCTAAGAGAGCCTGATTTTCTTACTTTATGTGCAGGTCAATCCACAGCTTGAGTTGCAGGAGAAAGGAGTTATTGACAATGGATGCTCTAGGCATATGACTGGAAACATGTCCTATCTTTCTAATTATGAAGAAATTGATGGTGGATATATTGCCTTTGGAGGAGACCCTAAAGGAGGTAAAATCACAGGTAAAGGTAAAATTAGTACATGTAAATTAGATTTTGAAGATGTGTACTTTGTTAAAGAGCTTAAGTTTAACATTTTTAGTGTATCACAAATGTGTGACAAGAAGAACAGTGTTCTTTTTACAGACACTGAATGTGTTGTTTTGTCTCTTGACTTTAAGCTACTTGATGAAAGTCAAGTCTTGCTTAGAGTTCCCAGAAAGAACAACATGTACAGTGTTGACTTAAAGAATATTGCTCCTTCAGGAGGTCTAACTTGTCTCTTTGCAAAGGCTACATTAGATGAATCTAATCTTTGGCATAGGAGGCTTGGGCATATAAATTTCAAAATTCTGAACAAACTGGTAAGGGGAAATATTGTAAGAGGTTTAACTTTAAAAAAATTTGAAAATAATCACACATGTGTTGCTTGTCAGAAAGGAAAGCAACATAAAGCTTCTTGTAAGTCCAAGACTGTAAGCTCAATCAGCCAACCTTTACAAATGTTGCACATGGATTTTTTTGGTCTAACTTTTGTAAAGAGTATAATGAAAAAGATGTACTGCCTAGTTGTCACAGATGACTATGGTAGATTTAGTTAGGTTTTCTTTTTAGCAACTAAAGATGAGACCAGTGGAATCCTTAAGGCTTTTATAACAGGAATAGAAAATCAAATAAATCACAAAGTTAAAATAATCAGATGTAACAATGAAACTGAATTTAAGAATAAAGAAATGAATCAGTTCTGTGAGATAAAAGGGATTAAAAGAGAATTTAGTGTTGCTAGGACTCCACAACAAAATGAAGTAGCTGAAAGGAAAAACAGAACACTAATAGAGGCTGCTAGGACTATGCTAGCTGATTTAAAGTTACCTACTACCTTTTGGGCTGAAGCAGTTAATACTGCTTGTTATGTACAAAATAGGGTATTAGTAATTAAGCCTCACAACAAAACCCCTTATGAACTTTTCCATGGTAGAACACCAAGTTTAAGCTTTATGAGACCATTTGGGTGTCCTGTTACAATTCTCAATACCTTAGATCACCTAGGTAAGTTTGATGGGAAGGTTGATGAGGGATTCTTTGTTGGATACTTTATGAATAGCAATGCATTTAGAGTATTTAACAGTAAAACCATGATAGTAGAAGAGACCTTGCACATTACTTTTCTTGAAAATAAACTTAATGTTGCAGGAAGTGGACCAACTTGGCTTTTTGATATTGATACACTGACAAAATCTATGAATTATAAGTCAGTTGTTGCAGGGAATCAATCTAATGGTAGTGCAGGTACAAAAGCATGTGATAATGTAGGTAAAGCTAGAGTGGAGACAGTACCTAGAAAAGATTACATACTGCTACCATTATGGACTTAAGATCTACCATTCTCTTCTAGTTCAAAGGTTTCTCCTGATGCTGGATTCAAACCATCAGGGGAGGAGGAAAAGAAGGATGCTGAAGATCCAGAGAATGAAGATAGTGAGGTGCCAAATACAGAGGAGCCAAGAGTTAATCAAGAGAATGATGAAAATGTTAACAGTACTAACAATATTAATACTGTTAGTTCAACTGTTAATACTGCTAGCATAAAGGATAATGTTGTTGATGATAATATAGTCTATGGATGTGCTGATGATCCAAATATGCCTAATTTGGAAGAGATTGTCTATTCAGATGATAATGAAGATGTTGGTATAGAGGCTGACATGACTAATTTAGATACACATATCCCTGTCAGTCCTATTCCAACTACTAGAATTCACAAGGATCATCCAGTTAAACAAATCATTGGAGATATACATTCAGCACCTCAAACCAGAAGGATGACAAAGAGTATGACTAACTATGGTATGTTCAGTTCAGTGCAATAAAGGATCAAGAAACCACAAATACTTTTAGAATTGTCTATTTGCTTGTTTTCTATCACAAGTAGAACCCAAGAAGGTAATTTAAGCTTTGACAAATCCAAGCTGGATAGAAGCAATGCAGAATGAGCTTCTACAGTTTAAATTGCAGAAGGTTTGGACTTTGGTTGATTTACCATATGACAAGAGGGCCATTGGAACAAAATGGGTGTACAGAAACAAAAAGGATAAGAGAGGTATTGTGGTTAGAAACAAGGCAAGGTTGGTTGCACAAGGTTACACTTAAGAAAAGGGAATAGATTATGATGAGGTTTTTGCTCCAGTTGCTAGGATTGAAGAAATTAGGCTGTTCTTAGCCCATGCCTCATTCAAAGACTTTGTTGTGTACCAGATGGATGTGAAGAGTGCATTTTTGTATGGCAAGATTGAAGAGGAAGTTTATGTCTGTCAACCTCCAGGGTTTGAAGATCCAGAGTTCCCTGACAGAGTTTATAAGGTAGAAAAGGTATTATATGGTCTACATCAAGCTCCTAGAGCTTGGTATGAGACTTTATCTACATATTTATTAGACAATAAATTTCAAAGAGGTTAGATAGATAAGACTTTGTTCATTAAAAGAGTTAAAGGTGATATTCTACTAGTTTCAGTATGTGTTGATGATATCATTTTTGGGTCTACAAAGAAGGAGATGTGTACTGAGTTTGAGAAGATGATGCATAAGAAATTCCAGATGAGTTCTATGGGAGATCTCATATTATTCTTAGGACTACAAGTGACAAAAAAAGATGACAGGATTTTCATCAGTCAAGACAAGTATGTGGATGAAATTTTGAAGAGGTTTGGTTTTTTAACTATGAAGACAGCAAGTACACCTATGGAAACTTCAAAGCCTTTGATGAAGGATGAAAATGCTAAAGATGTTGATGTTCACTTATGTAGATCAATGATTGGATCATTAATGTATTTAACATCTTCAAGGCCTGATATAATGTTTGATGTATGTGCTTGTGCAAGATTTCAAGTCACACCTAAAGTTTCACATCTTCATGCTGTGAAAAGAATCTTTAGATACTTGAAAGGTCAACCTAAATTAGGCCTTTGGTATCCTAAGGACTCACCATTTGACTTGGAAGCTTATACTGACAATGACTATGCTGGTGTAAGTTTAGACAGGAAATCCAGAACAGGAGGTTGTCAATTTCTTGGGAGAAGATTGATTTCTTGGCAATGTAAGAAGCAAACTGTAGTTGCCAACTCTACTACTGAAGCAGAGTATGTAGCTGCATCTAGTTGCCATGGACAGGTGTTATGGATCCAAAATCAAATGCTGGATTATGGATACAATTTCATGAATACCAAGATTTTCATTGACAATGAAAGCACAATCTGCATAGTTAAGAATCTAGTGTTTCACTCAAAGACTAAGCACATTGAGATTAGACATCACTTCATCAGGGATTCATATGAGAAGAGATTAATACAAGTGATCAAGATTTACACTGATCACAATGTTGCAGATTTACTCACAAAAGCATTTGATGTTAGTCGTTTTTAATTTTTTACTGCTAGCTTTGGAATGCTTAATCTCTGAAGTGTTGTTTAGATATATTGATGATTAGAATGGGTTAGAACTACTAAGGATGAAATTGGGGTTAAAACTGGTAACTCAAAAGTTAATGCTGTTGGGCAAAAAGTTAGTACTGCCAGGCAAAAAGTTAATATTGCTGGGCTAAGATAGTGCTGGCAGGCAAAAGTTAATGCTGCCAGGCTACTTACTACTGCTAGGTTACCGTTGGACTTACAACTGCTGAGGATATTTTTGGTCTATAAAAGGATTACTTCGCTTATAGGTTTTCTATATTACCTATATTAAGCGTATTTGATCACAATAAGTCCTTAATCCTTTAAATACTCTCAATCACAAACCCAAAACTCAATTTTATCGCCGACTTCAAACAATTATCACTCATGGAGGCTCTAAAATTTGTTGATTCACACAACATGGTCGCTTACTTGGAAAAATCCACAGAGAATGCTAATTTTAATGAGTAGGGACTTTTGATTGCTAGCCCAATCCGATATGCTTTAATGTAAGTCTCCAACTATATTTGTCGGGGGGTTCTTATATTGAGCAGTTTTGGTCTACTTCAAAGATCAAAATAGTCAATAATGAAAGACAAATACGTGCCAAAGTTGATGGCAAGACTATAGTAATATCAGAATCATTTGTGAGGAGAGATCTTTAATTTAATGATGAGGATGGTATTGCTTGTCTCACAAATACTGAAATTTTTGAAAACCTTCAATTGATGGGATATGAGAATCTTTCTGATAGACTTACTTTTTATAAATCTTATTTTTCCCATCAATGGAAGTATCTTATACATACCATCTTGCAATGTTTAAGTTCAAAATGCATGGAATGAATTTGGTACAAATATTGCATCTGCAGTTATATGTTTGGCTAAGAATCAAAAATTTAATTTTTCTAAATTGATTTTTGATGGTATGTTGAGAAACTTAGATCCTAATTCTAAAAGTTCTTAATGTATCTAAGGTTTTTACAACTATTTTTGAACAATCAAATTGAAAATCTTACACCAACTTTTAATGATGAGTACAATACACCTTCTCATACTAAAAAGATTTTTGCAAACATGAGAAGGCAAGGAAAAGATTTTTCAAGAACTGTGAAAACCATTGTTTGGCTATATGTTGTTACAAAATCAAGCAGATATGGGTGAAGTTAGACAACCCACTTTGACCCCCTTACATATACCTACTCTGCTTCTCCATCTAATATTAAAACCAATCCCGTATTATGATCATCATCACAACCCCAAAAAGACTTTACAAACGTAGGGAAAAACCAAAAGGCCTTACTGAGATATCTCAGTCTTAGGTGGACTATATACTTGTAGCAGATAGACTGTCCATGAAGAGAGGGGGATAGTATGGAAAGGGTGCAATTATACTGCTAGCTTAGATGCAGAGCAGGACAGTGGTAACATAATTAGGACCTAATCCATGGCAACACTTAATGAGCCTATTCCTTAGGGAACTAATTCAGGTAGTGGTCTCAGGCGCCAAGATACCATATTGGGGGACAGACCTGCTCAAATTAGGTTTGAGAGGTTGTCTAAACAGTCTAATGATCCACCTCTCTTAGGAGTTAACACACCTGGAAGTGGGGAGGACTGACTGAAAATTATGGAATTAATGGAAAATTTGTATTCAAATTGTCTAACTGGGTTCTTGCCTTGGTGAATGGTCAAGTCTGCTCCAGGATTTTATATTACAAATAGTATAAGAAGAGAGTCAAGAAATTAGAAAAGAAGAAAAAGGCAAGAACTCTACAACTCAAGAGGAGATTATTCAAAGTCAGGATAGAGTCCTCTGCTAAAAAGAGTTTAGGTGATCAGGAGGATGCATCCAAACAAGGGAGGAATGAAGACCAAGATGATGATATTTCATGGTTTCAAGAGGATGCAGAGACTTAGGGGAGGTATGATCAGGATATTGATATTACTACTGCCAGTGCACCAATTATTACTGCTGGTGTATCTGTTAGTTCTGCTGAGCCAAGTACTCTTCATGTTATTGAAGATGAAGATCTCACAATTTCTCAGACACTTATGAAGATGAGAAGTGAGAAATCAAAAGAAAAAGCAAAAAAAGAGGATCAAAAGAAAAATCTAGTGAGGGCTATGCTACTTGACTAATTAAGGAGGAGTGCTATGCAAGAACAGGTAGTGAGTATAGAAAAGAAAGTAGTACCTCCTTCACAACATGATCAAGGACAAGGAAAGCCAATAATGATTGAACCAGAGAAGCCATTAAAGAAAAAGGAGCAGATCAAGTTTGATGAAGAAGTGGCTAAAAGACTTGCAAAAGAATTAGAGGCTGAGTTAGAAGAAGAAGAAAGGGTTGCAATACAAAGAGAAGAAGAGGCTAACTTAATTTCATGAGATAATACTCAAGATATGATGGAGGCAGATATGAGTTAACTCAGAGACTTCAAGCAGTGAACAGGGTGAATTAACCACTTGAAGAGAGGTCAAGATTGCTCAGTAGAATTAATGAACAAAAGGAAGAAGCACTTTGCAAAGCTTAGAGCTGAAAAGATCAGAAGAAAACCACCAATTAAAGAACAACAGAGGAATCAAATGTCTACCTATCTGAGAAATATGCCTGGATACAAACACACTCAGTTGAAGAACATAAGTTTTAAAGAAATTCAAATGTTGTTTGACAAAGAAATGAAGAGGGTGAATTCATTTGTTCCTATGGATTCAGAGGTAGTAGAAGGCAGTAGAAAGAAAACTGAAAGCAGTAGAAAGGAAACAGTTAGTAAGAAAAGAACAGGTGAAGAACTTGATGAAGAAAGTGTCAAAAGGCAAAAACTAGAAGATGATGCAGAAAAGGCAAAACTTTAACTTTGTTTAGAGATAGTTCCAAGAGATGATGAAGATGTCAATGTTGAATCATTATCTATAAAATATCTAATAGTTGACTGAACGACCAAATTCGTAACAAAAAGTAAGATGTATTATGAGACTCATCAGACTGATGGAAGTACTAAATTTTACAAGATATTCACTGCAATGCTTGATGATTTTAACAGATAAGATGTGTTAGATCTATACAGGCTGGTAAAGAAAAGATTTGAGATAACAAGTCCTAAAGGATATGACAAATTACTTTGGGGAGATCTTATAACTCTATTTGAGCTAAGTGAGGAAGATGAATTGGAAAGGCTCATAACATAAACTACACATTGATAAGCTGGAGGCTATATGACTCATGTGGAGTTTATTTACTATTAATGGATACTGGAATTGCTATTCACATGCTGGTAGAAAAGACATATCCACTTACACAAGAGATGTTGTTAAAGATGCTGATCAGGAGGCTAAAAGTGGATCATGAGTGTAAAATGGCTTATGAACTTCTCAGATTTACAAGATTACAACTTAAGAAGTAGAAGAGTGTTTGAATACATCCTCCTGAGGATTAAGAAGATTTTATTAAAGAAACTTGATGATTAATATGATGAATATCAAGTTTAGGGGAGGATTGTTGGGAATAAAAGGCTTCTTAACTGTTACTACCGCTGGTTCAAGTTTAATGCCTGCCTAGTTATGAAGATTACTATTGCTGGGTATTGTTTCTTACTATTGGTGAAAGATTGCAGGAAATACTCTAAGTCATTACTACTGCTAGTTGTAAAGTTACTACTGCTAGTATTAGTTACTACCGCTAGAAGAGTTTTGCTGTTAGTTATATGTTAGTACTGCTGATGTGATAAGAATGAGATGTTTTAGGAAAAGATATGTATGTATAAAAAACGCGTTGTAAGCCCATTAGGGTTCCTTGGTGTATAAAAGGTGACCTAGGGCATGTTAGGTTAGCTATCTCAAAATCTCATTCTTCATATATCATCTGAAAATTCGTTTTGTTTAGATTCAAGGTTTTTTATAAACCTAACACTATTAAGAGTGTTGATTATATATTGAGGCTGAAAGTTTGGTTTTATTCAATCTTGTTTGTCTACTATTTTATTGCTTATTTCTTCTTATTATCATAGACTAGATTCCGCTTAGTCTTTTGATATATTCAATCAAGTTTCTATCAATGTTGTCTTGGATTTATTCAATACAACTAAGCCTTTTACAAGCTAAGCAAGATCTATTCAAGTGGGATCAACAAGTGACGTGTAACGGTTTTCTCAGCCTAAAGGGAGCTTGTTGACATAGTGAAATCTCAAGTCGGATACTCAGGGAGTGGAGTAGGGCGAAGAAGAGCTTCGTAGCCGTACCACTATAAATCTCAGTGTTGTGGTTTGATTGTTCTATCTCTTATCTCTTATCTTTCATTTATACTTCCTACTTACTATTTGTATTGTGTTTGTGTTGTTAGTAGCTAGGTATATTGTTTGTTCATATTGTTGGTTGATCTCACATATCTCGGAATCCAACTATTCTTTTTATAACCAATGTTTTAGACGCAATTATGGGTAAATTTATTCAACTCCCCCTTCTAGTTTTCACAATTGGTATCAAAGGCGAGGTCACTCAAGATTTTTAAAAATATTTGTATTTTAAATCTTTGGATCAATCTATGATTTTGACAAATATCTAGAAGGACAATTTATGCAAAGACCACCACTTTTTGGAAGCGATAGTTTTATTTATTGGAAAAATAGATTCAAAACATATGTGAAATCAAAAGATCTTGATCTTTGGCATGTTATTACTGAGGGTGATTTTCTACCTATTCAAAACAATCCGAAAACCAAATTAGATGAGGTTGTCCCTTTTGAAAAACAAAACGATGATCTTAAAAAGAGACTTACGGTAAAATAACAAAGTTAAAATGGTTATTTACAATGCGTTGCCTAGGAAAGAATATGAAAGAATTTTCATGTGTAATACGGCAAAGGAAATTTGGAAAACCTTGTTAATCACCCCATCAAGGTAATAGTCAAGTTAAGGATAACAAGATTAACCTTTTAGTACAACAATATGAACAAGTCGTCATTTTCAAAGACGAATCAATAGATAGTGATTTTGCTAGATTTAATACTATTATTTCTAGTCTAAAAGCTCTTGATGAAGGTTACTCTAGCAAGAACTACGTTAGGAAATTTCTTAGGGCATCCTAAATGGAGAGCAAAGGTCATGGAAATCGAAGAGTCGAAAGACTTGACATCACTATCACTTGATAAACTTATCGGGAACCACAAAGTTCATGAGATAATCATCAAGAAAGATTCTAAAATAGTCAAAGCTAAAGGAGAAAGGAAATCCCTTGCTTTAAAGGCTAAAAAGTAATCTAGTGATGAAGAAAGTTCGACTTCCGAAAGTGAATATGAAGAGTACGGCATGGCGGTTAGAGACTTCAAAAGAAGAGGTAGGTTCGTAAGACAACCACGGAATGACAAAAAGACATTCCAAAGAAACCGAGACGACAAGAACGGCAAAAGTAATAGGAAATGTTTTAGATGCGGAGACCTAAAGTATCTCATCGGAGAATGTCCGAAAAACCACCGAGAGACAAGAACCAAAAAGCCTTCGTCGGAGGTTCTTGGAGCAATAGCGGTGAAGAAGATGAAAAGACTAAGGACAAAACTTGTCTCATGGCTCATGCATCTAACGAGGTACATTCTGAATCCTCTTACTTTAGTGATGAGAACTCATCAATAGATGATATTATTTTAGATAGTCAATATTAAAAGTTTCGCAAAATGAGTCTAAACCTAACTACGAGAAAGCTAATTGACAGTGTTAGCCTTAATTATATTAAGTCAAACAAGAATGTTATCGGTCTTAGAAAGTCAAACTAGGTCTTGTATTGTAATAGGCTAGTCGGGTTCAACGGGCTTGGATTGTAATCTAATATTGTCCGTGTTTCGGGCTCAAAGCCCAAGTTATGCCAAGCCCGACCCATTTTAGAAAGCCCAAGTGCCTTGGGTATAAATACCCCTTCACCACACTTGGTGAAGGGTGTTGGTTACTTTTCATCACTTGTAACTTTCCATTTTTCTATCTAATCTTCTTGTTTCTCTCTCTACTTTCTCTCTCTAAGATTCTTCTCATTTTCTAGCATCTTGGTATAATTAGTGTTGTGTATTGGATTAAACTAGTGGGATAACATGTGGTACCAGAGCTAAAGGGGTGTTTAGTGATTGAAATTCGTGGGTCAAAAGGAAGTCAAAAGAAAAAAATCAAACCCGAATTTTTGGGCTTAGATGTGTGAATGTTTATGTTATTAAACAAGATCTAGGCATAAGGTAGCTAATTGTGCAAGAGAAATCAAGCTAAAAGGTCAAAAAGGGTGATTTTTAGGCCATTTTTTGAAGAAAAAGTCGTATATTTCGTCGTTGCGTTTTGACAAACTGGAAAAGTTCATGTTGCGTTTTGACTTTTTCATGTTGCGTTTTGACTTTTTTTTCATGTTGGTTTTTGACTTATTTCTTGTTGCGTTTTGAGTTTTTGTTGCTTTTTTGGTTTCATTCATTGCGTTTTTGATTGCATGTGGTTGCGTTTGAAGAATATTTTCATTGCGTTTTGGAAGAAAAGATATTTCATTGCGTTTTGACCAAAAGTCGTTGCGTTTTGACAAAGTCGTTGCGATTTTGACAAATGTCGTTGGTTTTTTTGCCCAAATTTCATTGCGTTTTGAACAAATTTTATTGCGTTTTGACAAGACTTCAAGCGTTTGACCAAAGTCAATGCGCTTTTGGTGTCATTGCGTTTTGGTCGTCACTGCGTTTTGGTGTCACTGGCGTTTTGTGGTGAAGAAAAGGGTTTCAGTAAAACTGCGATAACTTTTAGATCCGTAAGTCGTTTCAGGCCGTGACCTCTCAGGAAATTGTCGCGCCGCCCCAATTGAACTCCTCAAAAAATTGTGTCCTTAATCCATATTTCGGAGTGTGGAGAAAAAGCCGAGGGGGGGGGGGGGCACGCGATCCACCAGCGTGCGACAAGAAAAGCCGTCATCCAGCAGTGAATCATTAGTAATATTCCAGCGAGGAATATACCAACGTTTGGCATCTTCATAATTTAGGGCGGCTGTCTCATAGAACGAGTCAGCCGACCCTTCCGACGTCTCAAGCTGGGAAGACCCACCCACGTCCGACGTAGGCGCGACATGCGTCTTGCCCCTGCTGGAAGTCACAGTATCAGCAGCAGTATACACAGGGGCATCCGCAACACTGGAACTGGCAAGAAAAGAAATAATATCATTAAGGAAAGTACAGGTAAGTACAAATAAAATAAAAGAGGGATAAGCATGCACATACCTCCGCACGGTAACCTGAGCGTGGACGTCCGCCTAAAAAGAGGGCCCCAATGCAAGGGAACCTTTCGAAATAGTCCGTCTTAAGCTAGCAAGTGTCTTCCCACCAGCCCCAAAAGCAAGGCTGGGATGATCTACCCTCAACCTTTTAGCAGGAAGGGTATCATTCTGCTTTGACAACTTTTTCCTCTTAGCCTTTTTTGGCTGCTTCCGAGTGGCATCTCCTTTCTCAGCCACAATCAGATCGTCTTCCGGATCCGTCAAATCCAAGTAAGTACCTGCCGGAACAATATTCTCCTCCGCATCAACATTTTCTTCCGCAGCCGGAACAGAAACCTCAGGACCAGCGCCAGAACCACTACCACCTTCTTGTTGTGCCACAACAGGAGTGTCCAAGGACACAAAGCAATGTTTTATACTATCAAGCAACTTCACCTGCTTTTCCCCTTTCTGGACCTCCACCGCCTGCACCTTCCGGGGGTCAGCAGTCCTGATATAGTCAAGCAAACCCATATCTGCAGAATAAACACCAAAAGATTAAACCCCATTAAAAAATATAATATAAAAAAAATCCCTACCAAAAGGAAGTTTCACCCACCCGTTTTATCAGGTATCTCAAAGGCTTGATAAGTGTTTTCATCAAATGGATAGTAGGGGCTCAAACCCACAAGAACTAAAAAACACTCCGGATACCGCCGGAAAGGAGCTTTGTTAGTAGAAAGGACCTGAACAGCCTGCTATTGACGAGCGGTAAGATGGGGAGCCGGATCCTTCTCTAACACGCCTCCCATATACAAAGGGACGGAGATAGGGAATACCTTAGAATCAACCCAGAAAAAAATGGTCCGCCCAATTCTTAATAGAGTCCGGGGGTTTCGAGAGACAAGAGGGAGCCGATAAGGAACGTTTTGCAAACGAAAACAATCCGTCACTATATATGTGTGTGTAGAACGCACGAAAAATGGCCACCGATGGGGCGAGATTAAGTACGCACGTTAAAACCTCAAAATGAGATACACGAGCAGCACCGAAGGGGGATAGTTTAAAAATATGTATGCGGAAATGTTTGAGAACGGCTACAAAAAACTTGGTAAAAGGAATCCTATAGCCACAATAATCGAATAACCTAGTGTAGACACCCACTTTACCCTCAGGAAATTGGGTGATAGTCCTATCCCGCCCCGGAGCGGTAGGATGAACTTCATCAGGAATATAATAACTATTGCAAAAGCTTTCTACCATCTCTCGGGTCATAATGGAATGTTTATTAGCCATTTTGAAGAAGACAAACGAAGATAGATGCTAACCTGAATCTCGAAAAACTGTAAAAACGAGGAAAACAACGCGCGGACGTGGAATAAGAAGTAAAAGCTCAAAGAAATTAACAATGGCGGTGGAAAGATTTTGAGAAGAGAAAAACAGTAAAAATGAGGGTGGTATTTATACTTTGGGTATATTTACTCCTACCGATACTTGGATGACGCCACGTGTATACCACTTGCCTAATCAACGGTAGAAAAGCGCATAGGAAATTGGTAAAAAGCTGTCAAAACTGTCACCAGTCAGAAGGTAAAGGGACAACAACGCTCTACGTCACTGAAGCGTCACCAACCCTTTTTAAAAAATAACGGCACGACATAAATTAGATGTATCTAGAAGGAAATAATGTAGCTGAAAGTCTAGCATTGATCACCCAGAGGACATGATAGGCATGCAATATATACTAGACTGGGGGATAGATGTGTATACAGGTGTACCAAGCTCTGGCTTGGGCCAACTAATTACTTGGGCTTTTGGGCCAACTGTCAATAAAGGCCGTAGTAGTAAAACATAATCTGCATTGAGCCGAGGCCTAACACCCCAGCGATCCGTCAGCATATTCCAGTATAGACGATCCGTCATGACGTTACAAGATTACGAGAACCTTGCCCGACATGGGACCCACTACTGGCATACTTAATCAAACCAAAACTACTAAGAACCCTAGTACTAGACACCTAATAAATAGGGGTCATAGTACACCCAAAAGGTACATAAATTATTCTTATTCTCTATGACAATACTTTGACAATATGATTACTTATCACGACCGGAGTTAATCGTGGGGTCCGTCCCCACGGTAGGCTACGGTTTGCTTTTCAATTTGCAGAAAATGTCATATCAAACTCTTGCTTAGTACATGTTTAAACAATCAATTAATCATTTGGAGGCCCGGCCCGACAAAGGACTTCAACACCTTGCCAAACCCGACACGAATTTTGTACTAACACTGACTTTGGATTTTTTTGAAGCGAATACTAATTGGTGCATGCTACAAGTACACTAAGATTATTATCAATAAGAAAATCAAAACATAAACCAAATCAAATATGAAAAATGCTTAAGGACTTGAATCGTTAATTCCGTAAGTGGACGGGAGATGAACTGCTTTTTTTGGAGAGCACTCGCACTTAACGGGATTCCAATCTGTGATAACAATACTGATATTATTTGTGTCTTTATGTATCCGGGATTGAAAGTCGAAAAAAACGAATCAAAGAGCTTTGAGTGTCCCCTTAAGTCTTCAGCTGGACATGCTTTAAACAATAGATGTTGAACATTCGTAACCGGACATGGAACCTGCCTTCTCAAATCATCGATGTTGACTGTCGAATTGGTTTAGCTAGCACTTATTGTCAGACTAATAGGTTGCCCGGAGTGGACACTAACTCACGGGGTGAGATCATAAGTCAAGGGTGAGTTGCCAAAACACCCAAAACAAACTTAAGCGTGAGTTGTTGCAAAATGAAGCTCTAATGGTGAGTGACTCACCATTGATGAGTTATAATCTTTTAATGTTTTTTATTTGATTTGTGAGTGTATGTGAGGTATTTAATAGGTATGTTATGTATAAAGTGAGTATTTTAATGAAAAAGGAGTTATAAGCCTATAAGAGTATTGGTGGTTGCTTAATATAGTGTTTCATCTGATCCACAGCACTAGAATAGAATTTAAGGCTGTATCCCAATCGAGTTTGACATCTTTAAGTGTGATTTAACAAGTCAACTGTCAACTATAGATGCTTGAGATATATTTCTCTTTGAACTGCATTCATCAGAACCAATAAAGCATATCTTAGGAAAATAAACTTACAGAACAGTCAATTTAAACCAATAACCTCAGGAAAAATGGTGGTTGTTCAATATCTATCTGTAAGCAGAAGCAATACTAGTCAATTTCACTTCCTTTATAGATGCCTAAGTTATTTTTTGCACACATGCCTTTTCACACTAGTTCATATATGCTCCCATGTCAACTTATTGTTCTCTGCAATTCAATCACTACTAGTTGTCTAATTCTATGCGACTACAAATATGACAGACTAGACCCAAATATGACTCTTTCACATAACTGCAGTTAATGCGATTTAACTTTTTGACATTAAAAAATGCAGATTAGATTTGTGCGCCATGTTACGATCAACTATCGACCAGCAAAACAACAAATCAAGGACCAAAACGATGAGTTGAGACGTCGTTCAGTGTATGAATCACTTCTCATTAGATTTCAAATACGCTTGTTGTCTCTGTAATCCAGTTTTTCATGGAGAATGTTTCTTTTAGTCTTTTGGCACATTCAAGCTCCACACCGACACCTCAAAATACAAGCACGCCATAAACATCCCAAATATCCTAGATTTTGACTTCTGTATGCCGAGTTCCCTTAATATGAAAGCAGTTAGTCTGATTACACTCATGTTTGTTTAGGTCAAGTGCTCATGAAGATGGAGAATTTGTTGATGCCGGTAACTGTGATTCTGTTAAAGACCAACAAAGCAACATATTTCACTGCAAATGTGAAGAAAAAGATTCGGTATTCATTTATGGGTCAAAACTAACAAGCTTTTTGAGAGGTTAGTTTTCATACCAAAAATTCCATAGCAGTAATGTATGATGGATGGATTTACACAAAGGGGATACACTTGGGAATTGGGATGCTCTAATATTTTGTGAAATTGCATCCCGGTAAATATTTTTAGCAACTCTAACTTGTTCTAGTTCGATGTAAAACTGTGTCCCCTAGTGTAACTGCTTGTAGGATTAACTGTTTTTGTCTCTTAAAGGTGAACATGGGTCAACTTTGTCCAAAGAAACTCCGTGACCGTCGTGCAAAGCATGCGATCGAGCTAAAATTCATAATGGAGCTGTTAGTAAAGTGGAAAACCGTAAACCCCATATATTAAATAAAAGACCCTGAACTATAAATCTATAAGATTTGTGGGTGTATCGGCTTTTGAGAACGGTTTGCAAGTACTTGGGAATCCTAAAGGTTATCAGCTCCTTTCAAATTCTAACCAAACTGGTGCAAGTATTTATTCTTCTAAAAATATTAGAAAGGTTGTGTAAGCTACCTCATTGTATACTAATAGTTCGATATGCTTTTCACGTGTCCTATTTTTAATTTTTTTTTCTTCATCTTTTGCAACCCAATACATTGTCTTCAAATGTTGGATCCTGCTCAGCAGCAAGTGCAAGCATGGGTTTTAATAGTTCTAATGTATTGAATGCTCGTCCTACTTTTTCAAATCAGCCAGATGATTCACAACTGACATTTATGGGTGAGACAAAAAATTAATGTTCCATCTCAGATGCGTTCATTGAGGCTAGCGATTCGTATGTGTATTTCAGTCTTCCAGCCTAGATTTAGTGAAGTTAGCGATTGACTATGTATGATGATTATTCTTATGTTTGTAGTGGCAGTATCAAATATCAAGGCTTTTATATTCAAAGACTGGTTGTGGTTGTATTCTGGTGGCCCTTACCTCTATCGCTTCCTACACAGTTTGGGGACGGGGAGCTAGAAAGGTATTTGTTTCTTCTTATATGATTATTCAGCAGTACATAAGCAATGTTTTAATCCTGCAGTATAACCTACTAACTATTATAAACAAGCAACTCCTAGTCTGGAAAGGTATTTGCCTGTTTATAATAGTTAGTAGGTTATACTGCAGGATTAAAACATTGCTTATGTACTACTGAATAATCATATAAGAAGAAACAAATACCTTTCCAGCTCCCCGTCCCCAAACTGTGTAGGAAGCGGTAGAGGTAAGGGCCACCAAAACACAACCATAATATAAAAGTCTTTGAATATAAAAGCCTTGATATTTGATACTGCCACTACAAACATAAGAATAATCATCATGCTGATACGAACCGAATCGATTAAAGAGACAAAAGAACAAATAAGATAGATAGGCTATATTAATGGGATAACCCGACCCCCCGATGGCTTATATTAATGGGATAAACCAACCCCTCAATGGTTTATATTAGTGAGATAAACCGACTCCCCAATTGATTAGCAAATCAATATTCTTTATCATTCAACATAATAACGATTACAATCCTAATGGCCTATTTATAATAGACTTATCTTGTTGACTAAGATTACATAATAAAGGAAACTACTAAATAGTTGACCAAGAAAATATAATAAAAGAAACTAGTAAATATTAATAAGAAACTATTAAATAGGTTCTTATCAATACTCCCGCCCCCAAAAATACATTGTCCTTAAGGTGTAGCGTCTAAATCTTGAACACTCTAATTCCAGGATCCCAAATCATCCTTTGTTCAAAGAGAGTTCCATACAAAACATGTTGTTCCAGCTGCAAGCCAAAAATCATAATATAATAGAATTCCAGCCCACTTCTCTTGTAATTGCTTCCTAACCCTTGAATTCCAGCCCACTTATGTTGAAAGATAGTGTAGTGAAAATCTTGCAAATCAGTTTCACTAGCAAGCTACCAATCAACTTCTCCTTGTTCCCTTGAAGAATATGTTCCATCTTTTTCCAGCTTCTTTTCCACGGCCTCTAAACCTGACCCAAGACCAACATCTTCTTTTACTTTTTCTTGTACATAGCTCAATTCTTTGGGGTCTTCCTGGACAAATTCTCCATCAAAATGTGTTAAAGCCACATTTTCTTTCATACATGATCTGTCATTACAACCATCAGTTGATGTGAGTTTAAATATTCACATGCTTCAACATCCCTTTTCTGATTCAACCTGATGTTTTGTTCTTCGAACTCCTTTGTGTGCCCTACCCATACCGGCAACGCCTCTATGGCCTTCATAAGCTCGTTAATCTGCTGGTCCCACTTTTGTTGCCGTGTAATTCGCTCTAGATTTTTTTAATCGCTTCGAGCCTCCAGTTCTTCATGTATTCAAAAAATCAGACATACTTTTTTTTGTTTCTCGGATGGACAGTAATTCTAGCAATACAGTGATTTCCGGAATGAACAGTGACTTCTGATGAACAGTAAATTTGCTAATTTTTTTTTGAAAACCCTAGAATCGAAATAGCTCTGATACTAATTGATACGAACCGAATCGATTAAAGAGATAAAAGAACAAATAAGATAGATAGGCTATATTAATGGGATAACCCGACCCCCCGATGGCTTATATTAATGGGATAAACCAACCCCCAAATGGTTTATATTAGTGAGATAAATCGACTCCCCAATTGATTAGCAAATCAATATTCTTTATCATTCAACATAATAACGATTACAATCCTAATGGCCTATTTATAATAGACTTATCTTGTTAACTAAGATTACATAATAAAGGAAACTACTAAATAGTTGACCAAGAAAATATAATAAAGGAAACTAGTAAATATTAATATAAAACTATTATAAAGGTTCTTATCACATGCATAGTCAATCGCTAACTTCACTAAATCTAGGTTGGAAGACTGAAATTCACATACAAATCGCTCGACAGCCTCAATGAACACATCTGAGATGGAACATTAATTTTTTTGTCTCACCCATAAATGTCACTTCTGAATCATCTGGCTGATTTGAAAAAGTAGGACGAGCATTCAATACAGTAGAACTATTAAAAACCATGCTTGCACCTCGTGCTGCTGAGCAAGATCCAACATTTGAAGACAATGTATTGGGTTGCAAAAGATGAAGAAAAAATAAATTAAAAATAGGACACGCGAAAAGCATATCGAACTATTAGTATACAATGAGGTAGCTTACACAACCTTTCTAATATTTTCAAAAGAATAAATCCTTGCA
Source organism: Tanacetum coccineum (assembly GCA_026074375.1). Lineage (NCBI taxonomy): Eukaryota > Viridiplantae > Streptophyta > Magnoliopsida > Asterales > Asteraceae > Tanacetum > Tanacetum coccineum. The sequence continues at coordinate 58,890 of BQNB010015997.1, forward strand.
GAAGCACCCCCAGTTTGGTTAGAATTTAAAAGCGGCTGATAACCTTTAGCATTCCCAAGTACTTGCAAACCGTTCTCAAAATCCAAATAGTTCAGGGTCTTTTATTTGATATATGGGGTTTACGGTTTTCCACTTTACTAACAGCTCAATTATCGAATTTTAGCTCGATCGCATGCTTTGCACGACGGTCACAGAGTTTCAAGTCTTGTCAACAACCTCCCAAAGGAAATTGTTTTATCTACAAACATGGGTCCGGTTGTTACATGTCTCAAGTTTAACCCCATGCACGAAGATTGCTAGCAAGTTAGTTCACTTTACTCTTAAGTTATTGTTTTGAACTAACATTACCAATTTTTTATGCGATTTGTATTTTTATTTAAGTTGGAACGAGAACCGGTGAGTTTTTCCTTTGGAGAGTAGGCAACAAGTATAGGGATACGCATATAAATTTCAATCCGTGTATGATAGCATGTTAATCACCTGCTTTACGTGTTGCATTAATCAATTGACAAAATGTTTATGTCACGCGTGTAGTCTCTGCCTACACGAGTGACATAAACATTTTGTCCATTGATTAACGCAACACATAAAGCAGGTGAATAACATGTTATCATACGCGGATTGAAATTTATATGCTTATTCAACTTGCTGCCTACTCTTGATAGGAAAAACTCAAAGGTTCTCGTTCCAACCGAAATAAAATTACAATACGCATGAAAAATCTGTAATGTTAGTTCAAAACAATACCTTAAGAGTAAAGTGAACTAACTTGCTAGCACATCTTCATGCATGGGGCTAAAATAAAGTCATGTAACAACCAAACCCATGTTTGTAGATGAAAAAATTTCCTTTGGAAGGTTGTTGACAAGACTTGAACTTCCATGACCATCGTGCAAAGCATGTAATCGAGCTACACATTCTATAATAGAGATGTTGGTAATAACCCCCAGAAATCAAATAAAAACCCCAAACTATAAATCTGTGAGATTCTTGGTTGTATCGGCTCTCAAGAACGGTTGAGACATTAATAAAAGACATAGAGTTGTGAACATGATGGATATCATTGAACATTGAGACTGTCTACAACACCACACAAACCATAACACCAAATATAGAGATGACGGTCTACAACCAAATATAGAGATGATTAATAATAAAACACCACTGAAACATTGAGACCTTTTATTATACAAAATAAAGCTATAAATACTTTTAGAGAGAATTACATAAATCGTCCTTGTGGTTTGCCGGATCTAACATATTTGGTCCTTGTGCTTTTTTTTCATCGGGTTTGGTCTTTGTGGTTTTGATCCATTGCGGGTTTGGTCCTTTGACCAACATTTCCTTAGTTTGACCGTATATATAATAATGTTGGTCAAGCGACCAAACTCGATGAAAAAAGACACAGGGACGAAATCTGTTAGATCCGGCAAACCACAAGGACGATTTATGTAATTCTCTCATACTTTTATTACACTTACACAACTAATTTTGCTGGAACCACTCGAGGGTGGCCTAGTGGCAAAACCTCCTGAAAAAGGAAGGCTTTACCTAATTTGAGTATGTATGTCGGTGGATTCAAACCATGTGAATTAGTCTGTCAAAAGGTCCGACACCATGTTTATTGAAAAAAACTAATTTTGATAATACATAGGAGCAACATACTGTAATAGAAACCAATGTATATTTACAAGTATATCAACAAGCCGATTCACTAACACTACATAGAAACCCTGAATCATATAGTATTATCAGCTATCGATCGAAGTATACAAACCCTAATACACAAGTAATTAAAACCATACTAATTTCTACATAAAAACTGTAATTATGAATTCAAAACCGAATGATTAATTAAGGTATACTAAATGCGTGTTAATTTATTTACGGAAACTAACTAAATGGATATTACATCGAGATTTAATCCTAGATATGCGTTTATAGATATGGTAAGAGACACAAAATTAAAAAAGGAATTATTATTTACCGAATTGAGAGAGAATCGGAGCCTAATATTTCTGACGAAAGGGAGAGGGAGTGTATGAGTGTGAATAAGTGTGTGTGATTAACACTAGGGCTGAGCATACGGACCGTTCGACCGGATCGGACCTGACCGGACCGAACGTATTTCGGTCCGGCGTTTTGGACCAATTCGGTTTTCGGTCCGGTCGGTCTGGTCCGGTCCGGTCGGTCTTGCCAAAAAGAGGATTATGCCTTGTAGGATTGGACCGGACCGAAGACCGAACCGGACCGTACTATTTCGGTCCGGCATTTTGGACCAATTCGGTCTCGGTCCGGTCCGGTCTTAGACCGATGCTCACCCCTAATTAACACTAAAGGCCGGATGGTATGGTTTTCCAAACTCACCTTGCATCTCAACGCTTCTTTACTCCCTTTTGTCCCCATTTAATAGTATGTTTCACGTTTTTTATAATTTAATACTTTTAACTTGTCAAACTTAATAATTTTTGTTCCGCACTTTCTGTTTCACAGTATTATAACACAAACAAGATTATATAAAAATAAAACCGAAAAAACTAGGAGAGGTATTGTCAACATTTTAGGGAGTGTCTAAATAATCACAACTCACATTTCATTAAAATACCCACTTTATATAAAATATACCCCACTAAATACCTACACACTCACAACTAAAATAAAATACATTAAAACAAAAAGAAAATGGCCCACCATTTTGTAACTCACCGAGGTGAGTCACTCACCCTTCATTGCACAAGAGGCGCTTGACTTTTTGTGCCGGAACGTGTGAGTTTTAAACTCACACGGTGAGTTTACACTCCATACCGTCCAGCCTAACAAAAGTAAAGAAATTAAAAGTAAACATTTTCCTCTCGAAATTGGGAGGAAACACTTTACTTTAATAATCAACAAAATAACACTAAGTTTTCTTTCATTTCTTTTTCTTTTCTTTCTTGAGTACTACTCGAGAACACAACCTCTTTTGTATCATTTTCATTTTCTTTCATTTTCTTTCTTAACTCTAACTCGAGAACACTGTGTAAGCTTGAGGTGGTGTATATTGGGCAAAATTAAATATTACGGAATAAGATGACACGTGTGAGTTTTAAACTCACACGATGAGTTTACACTCCATACCGTCCATGTAAAACCCAAAATTTGAATTTCATTTCATATGGGTAGTTTTGAATATAACCTGTTTATTAATAAGTATTTGAAAATAAAACCTTAGGTTATAATTTTGAGAAATTATAAGATATAACATAAGGTATTTTGTTTAGAAATATATATATATATATATATATATATATATATATATATATGTATATATATATAGACATATATATATGTATATATACTATAGATGTATATGTAGATAATACAATATAGTATTATATGTATATACATAGCATATATGTTTATGTAATATACATACATAGTATTGTTGTCTTTACATATATATATAGGGCTGGCGTTATATTGAGAACCAATTTTTTTAATCGCAGAAAGAAGATTTACATAACTTCATTTCAATTCCAATCAAAATTTTAGCAGAATATTAAGTGTTTTTATTTATTATTGAAAAAGGGGCTATATATTTAGCAATCTATTTTATTATTGCCAATACAATTAATACTAATAATAATGTCTTGACTTTTATTTAATGAATGTTGACCGGTGACTTTTATTTATTACACGGCAAATATTTTTTACTATTTTTACTATTTTTAAATAAAAAATTTTTTTAAATCACTTATTTTTGGAATTAAAATAAAAAATTTTTTGTTTTTTACGACTTTGTGTTTTTACGTTTGCAATTACAGTAAAATTGTTGTTTTAAGTTGTTTTAATTAAAAACGTCTTTTTATTTAATTCTTAAAATTTAGGAATGATGAAAAAGATAATACTTTTTTTCTTCTTTTGCATTTTTTTAGTATCGTTACACATGTTTTAAAACTAATAAGAATTTACTATTTTTAATTTAAAAAAATTTTTTGTAAAATCAGTAATTTAACCATTCTCTAAATTTTTTTTAATGTTAAAAATCGTGTTTAAAAATCATTTAATTTTGACAATTACTTTTTTTTATTTTATATTTGTCTTTACACCATGTCATGTTGTAAATAAAGAACATGCTATATATGTTTTTTTTCATATTTTATATTTTATAGCATATGTAGCGTTATTTACAATTGTGTAGTCGTTACTTGTTCTACTAAGCCTCAAAGGTTAATTGCCAGTATGTTTTTTATGTATGTACATTCTGTTTTGTGATCTTTTAATTTTATATTGACAGTAAAACAGTAACTCATGTAAATTATAAATCTATATTTTGAACAAACCAGAACCATAGATAGATTATACATAAATATTTGGATACATAAATGAAAGTGACAATTTCATGATATAAATGTATCTTCGTTAAAAATATGACTACGTTCATTCAAATATAAAATCATGTGAACGTGAACTCTTCCACGAATACGTGACGACGCTTCCATCTTCTCATCAAAATTTATTGAGAGTTATACGAGTACGTGCCTTACTCAAGAATAACAACGTATGTATTATTTCGAATGACAGTAGTGGTGTACATCTTCCGACGACTCATACGTGCACGCTTTCAAGTCTTTGTCTCAATCAATTATTAGAACATATACGTAGTTACCGTTCAAAAAAATCCATACGCGCACTCTTCCAAGAATGCATATGTTGTACTCTTAATACGAAATACGTGTCATCGCCTTAGACTTATGTCATAAAGAATTTATTTTAACCAGAACGCGTAGTACCCTTCAAAAAGCATGATGTGCACGCCTCGTGTCTAATTTCATTTAAAACAGATTATACGCTTATCGGGTGCACTCTCTCTAAAAAAAATATGGCATACCTGCAGTTATGAACACGCATTCAAGTAATGTGTACTCTATTGTACCATAATTTTTTCTAACAATTTGTTTTTCAATCATCGTTTTCAATCAACTATATGATTTGTTGTGGCAATAAAAACAAACGTGAAAAAAAATGATTTAAAACATCTTTCTGATTTTGTGTTGATATCCGGAAGTTCTGTGTTGGTTTGCTCAAGGTCAAAATAAATTGGTGAATCGATAAGATGTTTGTAGTAAACAAGAAACTCGGACATACTTTTACATTGGATTTGTAATACTTCTATTTCTTTGCTTTTTTAAGTTTGAGTAAAAAGAAACAACCAAAACAAAGATCTAATTTATCAATTAGAATTTATACTCAAGTATTTTAAAACCTCATCTTATTCGTCCGTTTTAATAAGAGTTCCTTCTATCTTCTCTTTATTGTGTTTAAAAATTATGCGGGAGCTGCACGAAGACAAACTCGTTGGTTGAGTGAAATATGGCTCGGCCAACAATCACTAATACACCAAAATAACCGTCATCATGGTAGTAAGTAGATATTAAATATTTAAAATCTGATTCAGGTTCTTGTTCAAATTCAAATGATCTTTATTGCATAAACAACATAGATCTAAAATAAAAAAATGGGTCATAGATGTTTAATTCTCTAGTACAAAACCTGAGGTCATGATCAATAAAGTCACAAAAACATGTTTATCCCCGAAATTTGATACACAGATCTGACATGATGATCTAATTTAAATGTTTGTAACATCTAGCATCTAAAAATTAAATAAATTAAGAATCATATCGAGATCGAAATTTACACTATTAGTACCATACCAATTTACAATTCACTTTTGAAAAACGATCGTCTGGAACCATCAAGAATATTTATGTGTGTAATGAAAGATGATGGTATTTTTTCGATGATGATTGTTTAGATCTAGAAACAAGAAGGAGGAGAAAAGGAAGAATAGTATTTGTTTTTGCCAGGATTGATTCACAAGATTAGGCGTGTATTGATAAAGTTTGACTCTGTGAGTGTAAGTTGGTTTGTGAGTTGAAAAGATAGGAATTTTAATGTAGATTTAAAAAATTAAGGAATTTTAATGTAGATCACAATCTGTCGTGTATGATCACATTTGACTTTTTTGAAAAGCTTGTGAAAAGCGAATATTTAAATTAAGAAATGTAAATTAGATGGAAAACAGGAGAATTTAATATAGATTAAGAAAAGAGATCACGTTTTGATGTTATGAATAAAGTTGTGTTGTATGTTTAATTTCATCTTGACTGCTATTATTAGTAACCGATTTATTTGATTGTTTAATACAGGAATTATTTTAAATGTAAATGGTTTTTGTTAATAATGAAATTCCGCTTTATTGTCCGTATTAATCAATGTATTTAATGTCATATGCTGAATATTATAATTAATTACAATTATGCCACAAGCTTTAATAACCATTGATCAAAAAGATATTTAGAAGGGTCCGGATTGATTTAAAATAGTTCTTGTAATGTTTTGGACCGTTGATATGAGTTCTCAATATAACACTTCACGTTATATATTATTTTATATATATATATGTATATATTAATATATTTAATGCTAATTTAATTATTAAAATCGCCCGCCTAAATAATAAATAAGAGATACTTGTTGATTTTTGGGATTTAGGTTTTTTACTTTCTCCTTTTGTGGTTTTAAAACATGTAATTTTTAAAGTATTAAGAAGTGAAAAGTTTTTAGTAAATGACTTTGTGAAGCTTCAAAATGAGAAATAGTAATTATATTTGTCACCCCGCTACTACTTTTAGTTTAATACCGGCCTATATGGTGTATTAGAACAACATCATATCTTTTTTATTTTTGTTGAAGCAAAAACAGTAATTTTAGGAAAGATAGAATGGAATATGTTGTGTGATTCTTTTTTAAAGTTATAAAAGGATTTTGTCCCCACCCTCACTCTACCTGTTTAGTGTAAAATTACTGGCCCTCCTACTCACAGCTGCATTGTCTTATATTCTATGAAAATTTTCCACTCCCAAAAATATGGTGTAATCATCTCTAGAATTTTGCAAGAAGAGAGTTAGGGATTTCAGTAGAATTGTTCTCCAAGCCCTTGGTATTCTTAGTGTATTTTGATTCTTGGTGTTTGCTTCTTGTTTGCTTGTCTTGCATCTTGGTGCTCCATTTGGAAATTCTCTTTGATTTTGTTTGATTCCTGTTGTCGAACCATGATTACATTATGCAATGTTTCATTCTTATTGTCACCATGATTACATATGCAAAAGTTTTCATAAAAACCTAAAAGATTGTAAGAAATAATGTGTTTATGTTCATGTCAATTTCTCTAGGATTTAATCTAATTAAAATGGTTAAATTACATGTTATGAAACCCTAAGATGATCATTAAAACTACAAGATTATAAACCCTAGGGTTGGTTTGGATGTGTGTTAATTAGGGTTTTCATGGTTAATAATTCTGGGCAGAATTTTAGGTCATGTTCAACGGGGTATATCTTGATGATAAAAATTGATTTTAACATGATTCTTGAGCCTAAAGTTAAATTCAAAGAGTCTAATTTCTGTCAAATCCGGCCTCATGTTAATTGGAGGTCGAGAAGGTCGATTTTTAGATTTTATAAGATTAAGTATCGAATCTGGAATTTCTATCTAAAACATTCAGTTGTAGTGTTTGATTTTTAATTCTCAAACCGTAAGGAGTTAGACTTTAAATTTTGATTTGGTAAATCTTCATGATATGTGCTACATCCATGATTTTTTTTTCAGAATTTTCGGAGTTGTCTAAGTAAGGTTTTTACGCGTCAACTTTTCAAGGGTTCTGCCAGGTCAAAATTCGGGTCAGTTTTGGGTAGCAAGGGTCAAAAGGATACTTAAACATGGAAATAAATTAAACCAATGATTTTGGGTGTATTAGACATACGTAGGAACCTCTGTAATTTTTGATGTAATTTTAGAAGATGTTTTTATGGGTCATTTATGTATGGAAACTTACCTTGAATAAGTAGTCAAAATCTAAAAATTTTAGAAACCTTAATTAGGTCAAGTAAACTTTATTTATGGTAAGATCAAATGTAAAACTACTTAAAAAGGATATGTAATATATGGTAATCATGGTTATTGTAGATTCGGTGAAGGTGTTGTGATCTCTTGCTTTTGTGTTCATTTCTCTTCTATTGCTTATTCGTTAAGGTAGAGATATTTCGTCCTTTTAGTAAGAACACTTCATTCTCATTTGGTTGGCTACTTGATCTATTTGATATTCGTTTGATATTCCTTTGATTTGCTATCTGTAATCATGACTCGTTTGATGATGACAATCCGATTGATTCGATATTCGTTTGTAATTATCTATTGGTTCTTGTTTGGAATATGCTACTAGATTCGTTTCCATATTTGGATTATTTGAAACTTGATCATTTTTATCTTTTGCTTATCTCTTTGCCCGAGCTATTTGTATCTAGTCATGGAGGTACCATGACCATTTTATTGATGCACCAATGGCATGACACTATCGGTGGCGGTGTGGTTAGTCCACGACGTTCCCTTTTGTATGTGCACTTATTATGAGTTGATTATATATGTTCGTACACTCGCCATAGTGCTTGTGTATATGAATATGACTTTGTTCTACAGGGAGCGTATGGATGCATCCTAGGTACTTTGTTCCGTTCAGTTCAGGTGAATGGTTGTGTGTATGCTATACACCCCATATCACATTTGGTACATCAGGAGTTGCTTGCTGATGTAGTTTTACGTACCTATAAAATATATAATAAAAATACTACTTAGGTAAATTCCAACTATTCACCTTTAACCAAGGTAAAAAGTTAAGACTTACAAAAATAATATATAATATATATAATATACGTATGTATAACCGGGTAAGTTTGATCACCCGGGTCGTTATCCCCAATGACTAGTGAAATTGAAACCACGTTTAGGTTCGGATCCTGATTTGAATGAAGCAAAGATGTTTGATTTGGAAAGATATAAAAAATAAAATTGAAATGAACAATTAAACAAATAAGGTAAAAGCAACTATAAAGTAAATTGACTAAAATTTAACCCTAAAAATATAAACTAAAATTTCACTAAACAAAGAAAAGTGCTAAAAATTATTAAAAGTAAAAGCCCTAATTTTTATCTTTTTATAAGAGTTTAATTAAACTAATTAAAAATTAAACCTAATTACTCATTAAAACTATTAAACTTAATTAAAAACTTAACAAAGGACTAATGGTGCAAATACCGGAGAAACTACAAACTAACGGAGGGACTAACAAAAAAAA